>CAEFZX010018812.1:0-93424 GCA_903066825.1 Alfaro cultratus | reverse complement strand
TATATTCTGGGAGCTTTCAGGTTGGGTGTCGTTCTTCCTCCATGCAAAGAGAAATCAAAACTCCTTTACTAACAACTTTGTCTATAGTAAACTTTATGTTTGCAATATTTGTGAATGTCACTATTACAACTTTTTGGAGACCTAAGCATTTACAAAAACTCACAAAATTTTGCACATGCATCAAGCATGCGTCCAGAGTCGGAGAGTAGGTATTTCAATGGAATTGAAAAGCTCCTCACAGCTTGAGTGTTTTCTACATTTTGCACTTCTCTGTTGTTTCAAGACACATTTATATACACAACTAGAGATGTAAGTATGATTGTTAAAAAAAAAAAAAAATAGATGCACAGCATGAATTTGGATTACATCGCTCATTGTAGACTTTGACTTTGCCATTATATGCCATCTGGTAACCAAAGGTAACCTGACCTGCCAGATGGTTTGTGACATGGAACCATCTGGGAACTTCTGCTCACAAATCGATTGGAAAAGGAAATTGACTACAGATTGAAAGGGCTAGGGTTAGAACCAATTTGATCCATAAAATTATAGAAATCCATCCAGTTGATAAAAGAGGCAACTTTTGGTCACACCTAACATTCCCCAACTTCAGCTGCAACTGCAGCAATGTAAACCTATGGACACGCTTCTCTTTACTGGCATTTAAAATGACCATGTTTGTTTTTTCACATTCTCTACACATTTTCCAGATAAAAAATTGTAAGCCATAATCATTTTTCTTTCTTTTACGTTAACAAAAAATAATTAGCTTTGCTTTAAACAAGCTGACTGAAATTGAGTAGAAGTAGGAGAACAATTTCCCTGTTTTACGAAAAATTAAACAGCTTTTTCTCTGGTAAGGTAAACAAAGAGTTAAACCAGACAATTTAAGCACGTTTTTGTAAATAAATCTTGACATGCCAAACATGTACCTCACATGACTGATCACCTTTAATGAGCAGCTGTTTCCACTCGAAGAGGAGTACCAACGCCGACACTTGCTGTCATGAAAGAACCGTTTACAAGACACTGAAGACTACATTTATTCCATTTTAAAATACAAATCTATAAAAGTAACGGGATCTTTTTCTTTTTAGCAGTGTTTTATTCTTGTTAACAATTATTAAGATTAATGTCCATTGTTTAATAGCCCATTAGTTACAGATAGAATAATCTGTAGTTTATTCTACATTAAAACAAACATGGCTAGGCTTAATCTGAAAGTTTGTTTATGTTCTGTATCTCAATTTATAACATTTTTAGAATTTTAAGAATTTTTTTATTACTCTCAACCAGATTCGTCACAAAGTATTTTTGCAAGATCTTGTGTACTTGCATATAAGTGTTTGATCATATGAATGTGGCACCTCTAGGCTTCTGGAAATTATACCGAATGACTTGTAGAGGTTCACAATTTCCTTCCAGATTTCTTGGCTGATTTTCTTTTATCTTTTCATTATGTCACACATGGAGGCAGTATGTGTAAGGTCCAATGTTGCGCCTCTGTTTGACTCAGATGCTGTGAATTAATCAGAAGCTTAATTCTGCAAAGCCATGGTATCATCGAGGCTTTTCCAAATTCTTCAAAGGCATAGAAGTCTTAGTGTAATTCCTCGTTTCCACTGAGCAGTGCGACATGGGTTGGTGTGGGTCGCTACGCTATTTTGTCTGTTTCCATTGTAAAAGCGTCCCAAACTGCACCATTCCGAGGAATCTACAGTTGTAGTGGGTCGAAGAGTTGTAGGGCCACTGGACAATAAGAGTCTGGGTGGAGGTGGAAATGCCAGAAAATAAAATAGCATGCCGAACTACACCAACCCATGCCGTACAATTCAGTGGAAGCGAGTGATATGTAAACTGCTGAATTAGTCAAAATTAATAATCATTTTAATTATCCTAATGGACATAAGACACGGAAAGTGTAATTTAATTTCATACAAAGAAAAAATAAGTTACGGTATATTGTTTTACACAGTGAATCAAAGTATCTGCTTTCAACTATATATCTTGAAAGCTAAAGATTTAGTGCTTTAAAAAGCATTTGAAAGTTTGCATGTTTAGGGAAACGATATAACCTAAATAAGAAAAAGTATTGGTATGCAAAGTGCACCTGTTCAGAGTCTAAAACGACCTATTTATACGAGGCGCTGAATGCCTGCAGGATGGGGGATTCCCACATACCAGCACATATTCATGGTTTCAGTGGTTGTTTCAAGCCTTCAGGCTGATGTAGTGTTATCTCACGCTGCTGCGGTAAGATGAGATGATGTCTGATAATAGTTTAAATGGGGTGGGCTGCCTGCCTATTAAATCAGGAGCTGGCAGAGCGATGCTAACTCAGGTTACTTATTCTCATGTGACATGTGAGGAGCCGAGGGGAAACGAGATGTCTTCACTTCACGTCTGTGGTTGGACATTGTGCTCTGTTTTGTGACTCTGTAATTAACTGTTCATTTGTGTGTCTCTCTGTGTGTTTGTGCGTGTGTCTGTGTGTGTTTTATCTCTTCCAGGAAGCAGCCACATTTGCCAAAGAGCTGGGCTTTGAGGTGAGTTGACCGGCAATTTAACAGTAAAAAAGATCCTAAAGGTTTATTTTTTGCTGATAATGAAGTTCCTTTTGGACAGTGATTGATGTGCTATTATACTCTCCAGGCCTTGCAGCAGTTGCTATGGTAACCAGGCAGTCGTCATGGTTTCTTTGTTCAGCCCCGCTCTCTGTTATGACGCACTCGCTCGGTCTGCACCCAACATCGCCTACAGATGTTATTTATTGAATTTTGAAAAGCCTCTTGGGAAGCTGAGAAGTTGGGCACGGTTTCAAGCCTTTCTCCGCAGGCTCGAAGCTCATCAGGTTGCCAGGTTAAAAAGCCTCCTCATTATCCTCGTCACACTCAGGGATGTTACTGTATGGTTTCTACTCAGTACTATACCATGACACCATACGGAAACACTCTCCTTTAACACCCAAATTAAAGCCACTTGTTTTAAATTATAGAGATGAAAATTGCAGCGCTTGTTTGGGCTGCCTCTTAAGTGTAAAATGAATATTCCCTGAGTTTCTTCTTCACTTGTTTTTTTTGTTTTTTCTTCCCTCCACATTATCCACATCTCTATTTAAATGCGAAAAAAACACACACACAAAAAAAACACAAATAGCCGAGATCTGTGTTTTTCAGGTATTTTAAGTGCTATCTTTCAGAGAGAGATCCGCCTTGAATATGGCTCTGCTCTGTGTGAATAATTGTCATCCAGAATCACTAACGGTGTGATCAACGTGACTAGAATAGAAATGCAATCCTGATGGCAGTGACAGGTTTAAGAGAGGAGACGGGATGAAGGCAGGAGGAGGAGGAGGGCGAGGAGGTAATAATGGAGGGGCCTCATGTTAAAAAAAAAAAACACCACAAAGGGCAAAGTCAAGACTTGGCGAGTAGTTACAGTTCTTTGACATTTTCTGTGTCAACTTGATTTGGCAGAACACTCTGTGAAATTGCATTGGATGAATGTGATTTTTTTTTTTTTTCAGATAACAGCAGTGGTGTGTACTGTACCCACTGCATTTCTGGATGGTTGTAGCTGAAAGATGTTTTCTTCACAGTATTGAAGTGTTTATTTATTTATTTATTTATTTATTTTTGTCACTTTCTGATGAGAGTTGTACTTTCCTTTGACAGGCTACTTCTTCAATGTTCCCAGTAACAACTTTTGAAAACACTGTTGCTTATATATAACAGTACATAGTAAGGTTTATAGGGTCAATATGTCGGCAGGGAAGACTGGAAAAAGTATGTAATTTAACTCTGTAAGTGTTTTCCAGATCTGGATGAGTAAGGAATATAGCTCATGGGAAAATGTATATTTCCAGATTTCATTCTCAAGTCAAGTTCATGTGTACACGAGACCACTGACTGGAAACTGCTGGTATTTTCGGATGTTGAGTGGGGAAAAGTTTCACGCTTAGACAGCATCGACGAGACTCCTAGAATCTGCTGTAATTGTCATGCCAGGCCACTATATGGCGCTATGATTTTAGCATGTCGTCTAACGCACATGCTCTTTTGAAAGATCCTGATAGCTTGAAACGCATAAACGTTTTTATTAGGTCCTAATGCTAACACAAGCTTAAATTCTAGCCATATATTATAAAAAGAATTGATCAAAAAACTGAAATAGCTCATTAGCTTAGCACCGATAGAATCTTTTCTGCTAACGTCTGTCGTTAGTAGCATACAGTTAGCCAGTAGCAGCGCTCACTCTTTCAAATCATTCATTTCTTATTCTGTCATCATTTCTTTCTTTCTGCAGAGTTCCCAAAGTATTGCAAGACAAAATATTTCAAAGGCCCATAATAATAGCTTAGACTTTTCCGGATGCTAATCACATGCCGAGAACAAACGGATAGAGCTTAAATCTAACAAGAAATGTTGGGGTGCTTTAAAATGCGAGCACATTTTTTTTTTTTGTCATACCATTTTTAACTGGAGCTTTTTTTTTATCCTTTCAGTACAAAATGTCAAACAGAACATAGAGGCCACTGCTTTATTTCTAGTATTGTCACGTTTAACAAGCTAATTTACTGAAGTAGATTTCTTTAAGCACTTTGAGTCCTATAATGACAGTGAGGTTGATCTCAGTCCATCAGAAGTCTTGTTAATTCACTAATTAGGCCTTTTTAGTGAAACTTTAATTAAATATTGCTAGGATCTAACCCTCAAGACACAGCGTGATGTGCTCCTAATGTATTCTGAAACACTGTTATCATCACATTATGGATGACTAACACAAATGACAGCCACTCTTCTTCAGTATAAATACAAGATAAAGAGCTTGTCCTCCCAGACGCAGCAATCAGCAGATCTGAACGCAGTCTCCTGATTGTGATCTGTTTCCTTTAAATGCTCAAAAGAACTCTCTGCATCACAGCTCTAATTGAATCTCTCCCCTGCAGCATTTTTTTTTCTCCAAGCAGCCCGCGGTGGAGATTATCAGTTTCTCGGTGGCTTCGACGTAGCAACGCAATTTAACACCCTTGTAAAGCTTTCATATTTCACGCTTTGTTGATTTATGTCTGATCAGTCGCCCTGCGATCGTAAATATTGCCATTTGTCAGCCGTGAACCAAATTGACCGTATCGTTTGTCAATCCACTTCTAGCTTGCTGTTTTTTTCCACTCCCCAACAACATTTTCTCTCTATAGGAAGTTGTCAGGTGGGTGATTCTCTGAATTTGGTACATTTTGGGGTTTCAGGTTACTTAAAAATATACCACAAAAAAAATTGTTTTTGAACACTGCATCTATTGAAGGACTCTTTGAACCCCCAAGAAAATATGTTTCCCCACTCTATGCATGAAATCTCAAACAGTATTACGAATTTCTTTGTTACTTAGGTTGCTTTAAATTCAATCTCGTAACGGGACAATTTCATTCCTCTATGAGTATAAGTCCATAACATAATTAAACTAATTCTTCCAGTTCCTTTTGAGATCACCTGTCCCTTGATTAAAATAACTAATTGTAAGTATAATAATATTATACTTACTAATTATAAGTATAATAATGCATATCATAATAATTAGACTGATAAGTAGAATATGGCAACTTGATGTAAAAGCGCTTTTCATAAATCATGAAATACACTTTAATATAAACATTAAATTAGGATTTTTTATGTTTTTGAATCATTCTTTAAACTTTGCATATAGCCCAACAAATATTAGTTTAATATTTGCTGTTATTATATATAAAAAAATAAAAAATAACAATGTATTAAGTAACAGGGTCGAACCCAGTGTAAAAGTTGACCGGACTGTGATGGGGTTGAACACACCGGCTGGCTTAACAACAGTCCAACATTCAACCCCGGTACAAAAACCACTGTTTTACAGGGTTGAACGTTACGGGGTTGAAGAGTTTCGCTAAAAGTAGCCATAAATCCACATCTGCTAGGGAATGGAGCAGCATATGATATGATGAAAACAAGAAATTAATATATTTTTCAAAGACAATTCTTTACTTTTTCCCAAACAACAATAAATATCATTTACGTGCGTAATGGTGTTGAAAGGTTGAGCTTGACGATGACGATTTATGGATAAAAATAATCAAATATAGGCAAGAAACTTTCCTAACACTTAAATCTCTTTACAGTGTGAGCGAGAAAAGACTTAAGTGATGTCACTTCCAGGGTGCTGAGGAAATTGCACTGAACCATTATTTATAAATAGGAGGGATTGGTATGTTGTTATGGGGTTGAACAAAACTGGAGGGACATGATTTAAAAGTGCTATTTTATAAATAATTCATGTTTGTTTTTCTCATATTTCTTTTATTTAGGTTAAAGTATACCTAAAAATGTTTATATTAGTAGAAATAACTTGCAGTTACTGGCTATTTTTATTTGTTTTACATTCATTGAAAAATTAACCTTGGTCAGTGGGGACATGCTCATTTGGCTGACCTCTACGCTTCAACAACCCATAAAATTTTTCAAAACATAATTTTTAAAATATATTTGCATGTTACATTACCAAGACACATGGATATTTGCATTTCTTGATTATCTCAAAAATGTGTTTTGCATTATATGAGGTTTATCGCCTTTGAGATAAAACTGAGAGACAAAATGTACTGAATTCAGAGAATAACCCAGGTGAGTGTTTCTGATATGTGAAAAGGAGCCTGTGCCTTTGCTTACCTTTTGTTATTATCTGTGCCCTGATGGATACACCTCCACCTCATGTTCTTAGAACCTCTCAGCTCCTGAACCCAAGTGGAGGTATGTCTATTTTATGTCAGAGAACATAAAACCTGAGGGCGACAATGTGCTGGAGCCCGGTGTGGTTTTGCATTCAGTGCTTGTGGTTACATGTAGTCACAGTGACAAATTGCTCTTTTTTCACCATCGCCTGCTAACAGCCTCTGTATTAACCTCACTATTAGCACTTACTTAGAGTGTTACACCCATTTTTCCCTCAGCCCTGGGTCTCCCCGGACCTCTTAGGGCTGATTAAAGGACGTTTGGGAAGCATTTAGAGGTGTAAAAGCTCATTGGTTTGAGTGAGGCAGAGTGGCTGGTGCGGACCAGAGTCTATCTCTCTGATTGCTTCCATAATCACAGTATTTGCTCAACCTAAAGTTGCTTTAGTGCTAGCTTTGACACAGATGTCCGTGGCACATGTAATTTCAGCTCCTCGATGTACAGAAAAAGCCGTCCACTTCATTGGAAGATTGCGATAAAGACATTTTACCTGCTCATAGTACATCATGATGAGTTAATAATAAAGCAGCACTGACAGGTGTGGGTTTTTTTTTATCCCTCTCATGATCAAAGGCAAGCACTCCTGAGAGCTCTGTCGTCTCCAGGCGAGAATATCCATTCCGTGCAGATGCTGAGGAGAGATGGCCTGTTTCAGGAGGAGAATGATACAGTACATGCACCGCCTATCCCCTGCTGCTCGCAGACTGCGGCGTTATCTGACAAAAAAGCGTATCTTCACACTCTCATTTTCATCTCACTTAGGGAATATGACATTGTAATATTTTCCAGGCCCTCTGGCAACTTCAATGGAAGCATCATCGAGCATGCTCCTATTGATCCGTTTCACACCAGCTCATCTGGTTTTATTATCACTTGATCCGTCTGGCTGGATAGGAAAAAAAATCTGACCTGCTCTCAGTAACACTTGTGATCTTTGATTGACTACTCCGAAAATGCTCTTCATGATGCTTTCACTCAACTTAACATGTTCACCCCTCCTGGGTTTCTGTGGTGTTTTCACAGACGGATGACATTGCAGTGATCGCGCACAAGACCCAAAACCTCCCCAAGGAGAACGCAAAGAGGCAGCGATTGGTGGTCTTCACCCAGGGCAAGGACGACACCGTTGCAACTGTTGGTAGGTTTCTGCTTTTTGTCCGCATTGGCCCCTTTTGGACATATTTACCCTTCACTTAAACCCTATATCTCTAAACTGCAGAGAGCAGAGCTTTAAATAGATGACTGGAGAGGCCAGAGTGTTATCAGTAATGTCTTTGAAGTGAAGCTCTGATATTGACGCCAGATGTTTAAAAAAAGACAAGAATGCTTGCTCTACATTCTGTCATTTCAGAGCATAAAAGAAGTGTGGGGGTTGCAGAGAGCAGCCATTGATTTGTGAAGTACTTCTAACTTTGCCTTGAATACACTTCAGGCTGGTCCTCGGCAATTTTTAATGCTTCAACTCTAACATCCTGCCCTCTTTTTCTCTCTTTCCTGTGCCAAATGCTTGCAGAGTGACCTTTGGAAGAAGTGGACAGAGCTTGTTCACTAAAATCAATCCATTTCCTCTTAATACAGAATATATTCGGGACCAGAACGGTGGCGATATTAAGTTAACTTATATACTTATAAACCAATAAGCTTCATGAGCCACCAAAATCAATAATAAATCCTACTCTTCCAGGAAGTTATGTTTACTACACACTAGAAGAAGAAACCAAAGATTTCTGTATATTTCTCAGGGTTTTAAGTTTATAGAATCAGTGTGAAGCTCAATAAACACCCCTTTAAAATGGAAATATTCACAAGAGAGAAACAAGAATTACATTTAATATTAATAAAATTAAGATCTTACATTGAATGCTAACTATGAGTGCAGTTTTGGGCAGTGAGAAAAGCAGTGGTAGTTTCAGATAACAACTGCGAGCCTTTGCCTTTGTTTGGAGCTACAGGGTGTCTCTCCTCATTGCCCTTGTGGTTCAGTTCATTTTAGCAGAGCATGGAGAGAGCTGGCCTGTAGGTAACATATCAATCATCACTGGGGCCCACAGAAGGGTACAGTTACAAGAGAAATGCAAGTGATTCAGAATCGCGTCTTCTGCTGGGTCCAGAATTTTCAAATTAAGATTATTAGAATATACATTTAAATACTGATTTGTTTCACTGTGTTTGTTTTACATCTAGTTGCTGTCAATGTTATTACATAGTGATGCATCAAGCAATCAAACTGATCTAAAATGCATGTTTTTTCATTTACTTTTTCTCAGTTTAGTCTAAATCAGAAAATAGAAAGCAAAAAAGGCTTTTATGCCTAAATGGGAATAAACTGCTACTTCAGTTAAATAGCCTGTAGTGCAGTACTGTGGTAATGTTGATCTTTTTTTGTTCTGTTTTCTGGAAACAAAACTGGAACACATAGGGAATCAGCCAGTAAAAGCTTGATGGATGCATGTCTTCTTGGTACATGGGACACCATATCAGAAAAGCCTGTAACATTGTTGGCAAATGTCATGCATGGCATTTGTTAAATTGGCTATTAATTCTTGCAGTCCAAGCAGTTCTTTGCTATATTAATGTTGTGGATGCTGATATTTTGATGATGATAAATTTGCAGTTTGCTATGCAAATCTCCTAAAAATATTCCCCTTGACCTATTTTCCCTTTTATGCAGTATTTTTTTCAGCAGCTGAAGGTAAATATGAAATACATCTATGATACTGTGTGCTGTTGATCAACGGATTAACAGTTTCTTTCAAGGATTAAAAAAAGGTCAATGAATAGTGAATTGTAAGGATTTCTTCCACATGGTATTCCAGAAATAATAAGATTTTTCCTTTTGCTGAAGTGTAAACTCAGGTATCATAGTTGCTTCTATTTTATATTCCTGTGCGCTAAATTCATACTTAAACCGAGATTGTGATATAACTTTTAGAAAAAAAATATCATGCTTTCATGGTATTTACAAAACAATTAAAAAAAAATGTAAAAAGCTACATTTTGCCCACCGTTGATAACGTATATAATACATACTGTATTTTGATGCATAGACTGTGGGCACAGACATTAAATAAACACCTGCTATTTGTTTTATATAAATATAGTTTTAAAAGTACCCCTGCTTTTTCTAAAAACCCTTCTTGCCATTCTACTCCTAGTACAAACTAGTACATCTAGCTGACATTAAATGGAAGTTATAAAGTACTTTTAAAACTGTGTTTATTTATTAAGACTAATAAGTGCTTCTCCTTTAGTTTTCACAACAGTTTTTGGATTTTGTTTGGCAGACAAATTTGTAGTTCTTCTTTGCAAGCGAGGGAAATGTATGTGTATTAGCCTTCTTTCAGCCAGCTGCTCAGCAACATGTGGGGGACGGGCAGCTTTATGTTGCTCAAGAAAACTACTTAATTTCTTTTTCGTAGGACTGTGAACCGTAGGAACAATATAATTTTAATTTTAGTGGTTTTAAACCAGAAGCTGAATTGCACTCAAATATATATTGTAAACATTATAAGATTGACAAGCCTTATTGTCATTCTTCACATGCAGAGCATATAGATGAAAATGTTGTTTTGTGCAGACTTATAGCACAATACATAGAGGATAAATATATATTTTTTTGCTATATATATCTTCTGAACACTAAAGTTTCACTGTACCTGCTGTAATGAGTTCTCATGTTATCAGCTTGAGAAAAAAAAAATTCCTCTACACCTGGGAGTCTCTGTGTTGTCTTTTAGCTGAAGATGCTGCATCTTTGGCCCAACTCAAAATGCTGTGGCAAGCAATCAGGACTTTTCTTTGCTGTGCTGTAAAAACAAAACCAAGCAGGAGTACTCTTGTTTGTACATATAACTTTTCTGCCATGGAATCATATTTACGGCTGGCTGCAATGTCTTTTAAGTCATGTATTAAAAAGACATGTCTAGCCTCTTCATTTTCTTCTAAAGTGAATGCAATATTTCACATACTTTATCAGTTAGTGTAACCTCTTTCTACTTTGTAAATGGTGCATGACTGTTAATAAATTTGACCTTATGTTAGTGTCATGAATTGCAAGTGAAAACCATCAAGGGTACTTATTCAAACATAATGCTGAGATGATTTGCAGCCTAATTGATGAAATCCAATGTGTTTGAAAGTCTCTTTGAGAAAATCTGTAACATTTCTTCATCTCAGATGTTTTATCAGTATCGCTTTGGATATTAACAATGTGTAAATTAAAATTCTTTAGATAATTCATCTTTAAATAATTACTACTCAGCTAGTAATTCTAAGCATAACAGCTTCTGTATTTCTGTTGAATAGTTAACAGTTCCTTGTGAAGTTTCTTCTCGTGTTGCAATTACAAAAGTACTGCTAATTTCTGTTTTCGAAACAAGAGACCATAATGTGAAGTGGAAAGAAACCTTAACATTTTGCTAATTTTTACAAGTGTGTTGTCCATTTTTATTTGGTCTCCTGAAAGTGATACCCCTAAATAAAAGCTAGTGGTAGGAAAGTCATTTATTTAACTAATAAGAATGAGAAACTTTGAAAATGGTGCTAGTGGCAGCATGCTATGTGAATTCAAACGCATGCCACTCTTTTCAGATTTGTATTTGCATTTTTTAAATTTTTTATTTTTTTACAAATAGTGAGTTTTGTTCCCCTTCTCAAATATTCACTACTTTGTGTTGGTCTACCATATAAAATCCAAATGAAGTACATAGCAGTTTGTGATCGGAATCTGTGATAAAAGGTTTAAGCAGGCGTGATATTCCTGTGAGTCACTGTGGTTCATAAATTGTGCTTAATTTATCTGAGAGGAACACACAGCACACCCATTGTTTAGTGTTGTGTCAGCTGCCTAATATTACACTCACTGGTCACACAACACACTCTCAAGTAGTCCTGATATAGTAGCTGTGACATGCAACAAAAAATGTCAGCGGCGTATCCTGATGCAGTAACACTCATCAGCTGTCTTGTAGCAGCTGGTTCGAGCACTTAGAGGGAAAACAATGGACGCCGATGTTGTCATTATGCAAATATGCTGCTGCTGCTGCTTTGTTTGGGGCTATAAATAAGTTGCGAAAACAAACCAGCTTTTTTTGGAAGTGTTGTTGGCTGAATGCCACCAGAGTTCCCTACTGGATGTGTCTTATCAACGAAACATAATAATGTTACAACTTAAGAAGTTGTAACGACCAAAATTTGAAAAAGTTAGTAAGTTGGCTAAAGTTTCAAAATCGCAATATTTTGAAACTTATTGTGTTTCAGTAAGTTTCAAAACTTATTCAAACTTAAGTTTTGAAACTTATTGAAGTTTAAAGCCTTAATCATGTAGAGGGAGATATTCATGTGAGACTAAAATGTTACTTTTTATCCCACATACAAAATTCCCCTTTGTGAAACATGGTGGGAGCAACTTCATATTTGGGATATACTTTTTTTCAGCAAGAACAGCGTGTTGAAGCAGAGGGACATGTAAAAGTTGAGGGACAATGGCCGTCGAAGGGGTCTGGAATTGAAATCCCCTGGTTTTGAACCAAATGTTTTAATGGTCCAGTTAAAATGCAGATCTACATCTAATAGAGTATCAAAGACAATACTGTTTACGGATGCTCTCCCGCCAATCTGATTGAGCTTAAGCAGTTTTGAATATAAATATACGCAAAAATGTCAGTCACAGGTGTGCAAAACTGCAAAAGACATCCTTTCAAAGACTTGCAATTATAATTGTCTCGGCACACCACACTTTTCAGATTGTTATTCATTAAAAAAAAGTTAATTGAAAATTAACTGCAGTTGTACTACATGTACTACTTTTAAAATCCAAATACAATGCAGCTTGTGGTTCCAAAAAGACCATTTTTGGAAAGATTAAATGGTAATAAGCACTTGCAAGACAATGTAAATCCATGTCTAGTCAATAAATGATGATACAGATTATTTTCCTTTCGATAAATTATTCTGCATATAAATAAATAATAAGCCAATAACAATTTAAATATTGATATCTAAAGTGAGGTTCTTAGAAGGGAATTTACTTTCAGAAGGAATCTTACAAGAAGCCTTTTTATCGACAGGCCTGAGGGTTAAAAAGGAATAAGGATCCATCGTTTGTGCTGGAGGTGATGGATAATTCCTGCCTGCTCCCCTCATTGCTCCCGCACGAAGACACAGCCGTGCGCCGCTGTGAACTTTATATAAAATACATGATGAATTCTGGCTGGATGAAAGACAATGTGTTTCAGATGTCATCTACAAAGGCAAACATGATAAATGTCATTGACTGTGCCTTCATTGCGGTGGAGCTGTTACAGCTGTCGTAGGTGCAACACAAGCGATTTGTGTGCGTGTGTTTGTCTGCGTGCTATCCGTACCAGCCAAATAAATGTCAATGTAAAAAGAGAATTAAAGATTTTCATTTCCCAGAGGCGGCACTCTAATAAACTTGATCTCTCATTTTGTTTGCAATTTGTCCTCCTGTCAGCATTTGATCATTTGCCAGCCTCTGTGTGTCATGTTAAACCATTTTATAAACCATTTTATAGTGATTAAGGGTGGGAGAATGCCTTTCCCTGTGGTATAATTCTCCAAAAAGAGATGTCAATTTGTTATTCTTTTTTCAGCCCTTTATTCAGAGCTTTTTAACACAAAACCGCTTCAAATGTGACGCTTAAGAGCCAGGAGCAAGTTGAAATGGCTCTTTTTTTAGCTACCTCTGACACTGCTGAATTACACCAGGCCTTTCCTTATACATTATTGCAGTAATTAAGATCACCACACTCTGAACCTTAACAGGGAGGAGATCTAATAAACCATCATTCAGCAGGGGTTGCCGCTGTAATCGCTGATAAGGACTTGATAAAGCCTGACTCGGCTCCTCTGAGAGTTTTAGAGCTCTCGACGGGGCAAGGCAGGCAGATTTTACCTCTGATACCGATCTATATGTGTTAATCACATCAGATGGAGGACGAAGTTTATACTAGACATGAAGTAAAAATGATTTTCTCCTTTAGTTTCCGTTAAAGCAGTAAGTGGAGTCATTTACATGGTAATTGAACACCTTTAATAAAGTGCGATGTTTGTGTCACATACTTTATATTCAACAGAATAAATTATTTACCTCCAGCTGCAACTTGTTCACATTCTCCTCGCGCTACAAGCACAAAGTTCAGAATGTGTAACTGAGATTTGATGTGATAGACCAACAGAAGGTAGCACATAGCTGTCATGTGGAAGCAAAGTAATGCTTCACCTTCGGAACAAGCAGTTCTTCTCCAAAACAGGTGGTGGCTGCAGTGATACTCTCAAGAGGGATCTTAACCACTAATAAATAGAAGCAGTAGCTTTTATTCACGTTCAGAAGAGCAGTAAGGACTTCGTAGAATACCGTGCATATTTTCTATGAATTTGTTTGCAGTTGATTCATGTTTACTAAACATCCTTTACTACCTCACAATACTGTTCAGATTTGTTTTTTGGGGGGCACATTTGGTGCAATATCAGTTCAAAACTAGTTTTCATAATAATTTCTGCTTTAATCTATAGGAGCGCAAAGGACCCTAATGATCTACCACAGTTTGCTTTGGAAGGCAGAATGACAAATGGAGTCACTACAGTATCTCTTCCTGCACGGTTCCATTTCGTTTTAACAAAACGGCCACTGAGAGACGGCCACACCTTTCTGCAGACAGCCTCCTCTGTCTATGACATTTCAACTTCCTCCAAAACAGGTGGTGGCTGTTTTGGCAGACGTCACATGTTCTATCAAATGGATAGTTTTGATCCATTTTACAGTCACTGTAGTAATTCAGTGAAGAATTGTACAAATCTACACAATTCCTTAGTGCGTTGCGCAAATGTTCCCCAAAAGTTTTCACATCGCCTGCGGATTTGAAAGCTGGATAGTGGAGGCGGACTACTTGAAGTGAAATATCAACATTGTTTCTCCATAAAACAAACCCGCAAACTTCTGACCAATCACACAACACACTGCACGGGGTTCTATATGGGCGGGTATGGCGTACCATGGTTTTGCATATTTGCGGTGTTCCTGAAGTGCTTCATTTTCATTTTGCAAATCTTGCACACGGTAAAAGCATATCTCAAACTGAACAAGACCAAATGTTTGCCTTCATTGAAGATGGGCCTGGTTGAATCTCTCACCCTTTCATTTTTAGAGTTTCTTCTTTATTGTGATGCTTTTCACTCATGTTTATGTTCCAGTACCAACTGGTGAATGTGGTGAAGTCAGGATGTCCTGAGTAGTTACAAAATGGAGACCGACAGCCAGCAGATTTGTCCTATTTTATAAGACACATTTTTTATATTGATTCAGAATCATAGTAAATGAGAATTGCAATTCTTATGCAAGCAGTTTTTTTTGTTTTTTTTTGTTTTTTTTTGCATAAGACCAGTAGTGGACCAGTCTCCACCACCAGGTCTGCAAAACTTGCAGCCAAAGGCTCTACAAAGTATTTTCTCAGGAAAGTTGAATGCAAATGGCCGCCATGTCATGTTTAAGATTTTCTTTCCAAGAGCTTTGGAGCTTTTATTTACTTCTTAATTTGTTGTGGTTGTACCATGACAAAATATGACAGATTTGAAGGGGGATGAATACCTTTACCAGGCATTTCTCTTTTTGCTCACTGACACATCAGCTTGAAGACTCCGCCTTCCAAACTCTCTGAAAGGATCTCAGCCACTGATGATATTTCGACTGCGGTTTCAGTAATTTTGGGCATATGTCCTCTTTTATATAACTCACTTGCGAGCAAAGATGCCGGTCGTGATAGGGAAACAGATTGAATGTCAGCTCGCTTCTAACCTGTGACGTTTGCCAAGAAAAGCGGTGAGTCTTGCTTTCCTCTCTGAGGCCCTGGATTTTGGCTCCGACACAACGGGAACCGTTCCAGAAGGAGCGTTCTCTGGGAAGTTTCTCACATAAAGAAAAAAAAATAAATGTTTCCCTGAATCTCTGTCGAGCACTTGGGCTAAATATTCATGTGCAACTCCCATTCACTCAGCAGTGAGAGCTGCATATGAAATGAACTCATTGTTTTACTTGTGTAGATGATTAATTTTAATGACTTGACAGCTCCATGCTCTACCTGTCAAAGCAAAAAAATATCGAACGCTGGAACACAAGCGATATAGCTTGTAGTAATCCAAATCAAAACACTGCTGCATATGATCATTTTTCAAAGCAGCTGAAGTCCTCTTATTTAAACAGTAACTTATTTTTCATTAGAAAGCATTTTCTCAGTCACGGCTGTGCTGAGGGTTGTCATTGCCAAAAAGAATAGCCAGTAATAAAGGACTTAATTGATACTCATTTCAAAGAGATGGCTGCTGAAAGAATTTCTTTTAATCACCACCATTCAAGAGCTGTAATGAGGGAATTATGAAGTGTGAATTAACAAAGCACACAATTATACAGCACCTTACTGGAAGGAATTATTTGAATTCCTTTTGAGTTTTTTTTTTTTTTTTTTGTCCCTGCTGGTGCACATTACCTGTCACAGCACTGCCTTACAAAACTCCCACATATTCGCCACCAATCTGCTCCCCTATTTTTTGCCAGAATAAATTGAAAAGAACAGCATTATGTTTATATAAAAAAAAAACGTTCTGCAAAGGTTTATTGATTGAAAAAATTGTTGCCAGACTCATTATTGTGAAATGTGAAGTGAGTTCAGTGAAGTGATGTTTTCAGATGTTCTGTGAGCCAGTAACAACAGAGTCAGAGGGTTCTGGCAGAAGGATTTTTTATTTTTTTATATTTTAGTACTTATTGCCATGTCCGTGGCAGATTTTTGCCAATGAGGTCTTTGTTAAAGACAGCGAGGGAATTGTTGGAGTGTAACTTGAGTTGACGTGTCAGTCAAATGGAATATTTTGCATCGGTGAGGTTGTGTGAACTTTCCCCCAGCAGCAGAATACAAACTGTGGTCATGAATAATGAGAAATATTGAAGGTCTAATGTACCATGATGTGCCTTTCGCGGAAATGTTCTGGAAAACTCATCAGCAATCTTTCTATGTCAGAAATCAGAAAGAGAGCCTCTGTTTGATGCTAAAAAAAAATTTATTCGCTTTGCCGTCTAATGGTTATAGAAAGTACACCCTCTGTTACTTCTTGGGTTTTAATATATAAAAGCCTATAATAGCAAAGTCTTACTAAAACAGTAAAAACACATACGCAATACACTTTTCAATATTAATTACTGCTAAAAAGAAGCCAAAGTGGGAAGGTTTGTAAAAAAAAATTAAAACATACAAACAAATCAGGATATCTACAAAAGTTAATATGACAATAGAGACCCAAGACATTGAATATGCTTTCAAAATGTTCTGCTCTGTCAGATCAGTTTATGTTACTTTTTCTGTCGTCAGTCTTGCTTCATTTTTCTTTCCTATTCAAAATAAACGAATCATCTAAGAATTAAATTTCAGTGCCTCATAAATACCCTAGTGGGTCAGATAATTATTTCCTTAATTAATAGCAAAGTATGAAAAACCATTCCACTTTCTGCGTACCAACGTGAGTAAATCTTTATGAGTGCAGACAAAAAAAACATTGAATTTTTGGGACTTTTATTGTTCGCTCGTAATATTCACACATGCATCACTGTGGAGTCTAAATGGCTCCATATAAATATGTAGGACGTCCTTCACACACAGCACAAAATACCAGGTCAAACAGAGTTTCTTCAATGCTCTCTGGATCATATTGCAGCACAATTTTCTCCATTGCTGTTTCTGCTCATCTCTGTCTCACCATCTGGGTTAGTGCTAATGCTGGTTTCAGCAGGGGACAAATGCTTCATCACAGCTGATCACACCACAGTTTTGCACATAAAACAGCCATCATCCTCTTCTTATTTTTTAAAACGCTTTGTCTCTTTGCTGCTGTATTCAATTAAAATGTCACCATACAATAGAAGGTTTACTGCTGTCCACTCAGTGTAGGCTGCTTTTGGTGTCAAAGCCAAAAAAAAGCTTTTTCGGCTCTTTCCAGCCTTCCTGATTCTAACAGGAATCTCTGCTAGCATAATCGGCAGAACCTCCTTGACTGAAGTAAGTTGACTGTTTCCAGTAGCAAACCTGAAAATAACTTACAAGGCCTGGTTTTTCAAGCAATGTCAATCTATGTATTGAACAACCATCTTTAAAAGGGCACAGAGAATTATCTGCAATGATTTTGCATGTCCCTCCCTGTTGGTATTTTCAGCATCACTGAAGGTGTCAGACTCTGGCTTCCTCCTGTATGAGAAATTATTGCTCAATACCAGAAAGGTTTCCCTATCATTTTTGTCAAAGTATTCCAAAATCCTAACTTGGAAGAATCAAAACTATCCATCCAACCTGAGTCCAGTTGTTGAGCTTGATCTAAAGAAATGCCAACTTTATGAGCTACTTTCTAATGCACAACTTTCTATAAAACTTGGCTTCCAGGCAACCAAGCAAAGTTCTTTAGGTTATCCGCTGGAGAGGTCTCAAAGTTTTTTTAACCCGAACTGAGAGCGATTCCTGATTGTCTTTAATAATGGCCTGAATGGAAGAACTGATTCTGTGTAATTAGTCTAATCAAAATGTCTTTATCACCAAATATAATTAAGATTATCAAGCTACTTTAAATAATACTGAAGGAGCCATTCTTTTTTGTTGTTGTTGTTTTTTACTAGAATTCTATTATTTTACACATAATTCATTTAATTTACTTTTTTACCAAACTGGAGGCCTTGAAAGTTATTTAATCCATAAACAGTGTGTTAAAGAGCAGTTGTGTTGATTGCAGAGGCTTGAAACAAAAACAACTGAATTCAGAATCTGTGTAATCGCCTCTGATACTGGTTGCAATGACAGGATGCTTTGCAAAACGTTTTGTGACGAATCCAAGAGTTATGATTTAAAAGATGCAACCAAACTGTTGGCGTGAAACTTGCTAACTTCCTAAAGCTTGAACGTGAAAATAAGATAGAAATTTACAGATCTGTCTGTAAGTGATAAATCCAAATGCTCTGATAGGTAAAAACAGTTTTCAAAAAGAGTGATCATACATTTTATTTTGGAGCATGTTTAACTGTTCACTTGCACTTTTAGGTGAATTTTGCAAAGAAGAGAAATAATAATTGCCTCCCTTTGTGTTTATTACAAAATGATTCATTCTGCCTGGACTTTTTCCACATTTTGTCACGTTATAACCACAAACTTCAATGTATTCAATTTGAATTTTGTGCTAACATGGTTCTCAAATGTTTTTACAAATAAAAATATGTGTATTCAGCTCATCATTTCAACATTAAATCTGCACTTGGAGTTCGTTTGGACGTCAGTAAATATGTCTATTCATAGCCGTGATTAATACTGATAAACTCAGTGTAGTTTTAGACCAATTAAAAATGGATCTGTAAGGGGTGTAAACTTAGAATTAAATAATTTGTAAGAATCTACAAAAAACTATGTGGTAATGCACAAATGCTAGAACATTTTGAACAATTTGATTTATTAATTTCACCAAATTTTTGGTTGTAGTGTTGCAGCAACAAAATGAGTGCTTTTTTACATTTGTTTCCGAAAACCACTTTAATAATGATAAATATGTTGAGATATTTATGTCTCGATGGATAGAAACATTTATTTGAAGTGTTGAGCTGTGCAGGATGTAGACGGTTAGCAACACCTTTTACTGACAGTTCAGTTAAGTTTTTCACGAATGTTCTGGGCTTGTACTGTATTTGCACAAAGACAAATGTCTCAGTCCGTAACTTACTGCCTCAGTAATCAAAAAGTAAAGCTGCCTGCTTTTTATTTGCATTCTTTAATCACAATTTGAATGGCTCTATGTTTAGACTTATAATAATAATCTTAAACCAATAATATACATGCAGATGTATTTACTTTTAAACCAGATATTCATCTAATTAGATTTACACAAAGAACTAAAAAAATATTAACATGTTTTTTCAATGGAAAATGCTTACCAGGTTTCTTTGATACACTGCAGCTAATTGCCTGCAGAAGTGACCTCATTAGCACATAATCAACATGTGTGCAATTTAATATCAGTATAAGTACAATAGAAAGATTAAAGCCCAACTACCTACAAAGACATGGCCGTCCATCATGACAGCTTTGGAGCAGTAGAGATGCACAGCTCAGGTGTCGATGACTTTTATTCACAAACTCCAAAAATCTTGATTTGAAATTTTTTTTAAGCCAGGTTTTTGCTGAAAGAAAGCTAAAGTATCACTATGTGTGGAGGAAAACAGACTTTCCTGAACACACCATCCCCACAGTGAAACATGGTGGTGGTGCCATTATGCTATGGGGACTGTTTGGTTGTTTTTTTTTAGGGACAGAGAGGCTTGCCATAGTTGCTAGAAAAATGGATGGATCTCGGTACAGGAAAATATTGTAGAAAAATAATTACAGGTGGGGGAAGAACACAAATGCACAGCACTCTTTTCCAGAGTGTACCCCAACCCTTTTCTTGTTATTTTATTTAAGTTTGTGGTTAATATGTGACAAAACATCAAAGTTCTAATACTTCTAAGTACAAAGTTGAGAATCCTGATGAGAGATAATCTGGCTGTGTTGAGCACCGGCCTCTGGAGAACCAGAGCCGCAGTTTCAGCCTTTTAAAGCATCCGCGAAGCTCATCGAATTAGCACGACCACATCTAACGACTTCAGTTCACTCAACAGCAGAATAACTGACAAGCTAAAATTTATTGTAAGCACGCATTTTACGTGTGATTAATCATTTCAAGAGAGAGGAGGGCTCTCAGGCTTCATCTGTGGCATTAATTAAACAAAGTCTTTATGCTGTTAATTAGCTGATCCTGAAAGGATTCTTGTTTTATTGTAATTTTTTATCAGTCAGCGGCTTCCTTTTTACAAGAATTAGTGCTGTTATGAAATTACCATTGAACTCTTTAATCTGCTACATTATTGACAGATGATCTGTAACGCAGCTTTTAGCTACACATGGAGTTTCTTCAGCTTTGTTCATTGACATCAGGTGTTCAATTGCAGGTTTATCTCTTGCTCTTTAGGGCAGGAACTTTAATGTATTAAAAAATTGATAAGGTGCGGTGTCTTATCTGCTGCTCAGATCGACTCTGAGCCCTTGTCACATAGCAGGGAGCCTCATTAAACAAATTTTTTGTAGTTCTTTTCTATTTCATGTTCTCCTTAAACTCCCCGTGTCTCTTCTCAATAAGAGGTCTGTCAGCCTCCTTTTGTTACTTTCATCCACATGTCAGTCTTTTGTCTCCGACACCCTCTTGAAGGTTCACGTCTGCACCGGGGCCCTCGGATTGTTTGAAGATCGTGTGTGTGGTTTACATTGTTCTGACATAAGTTGCTGATTTAATGTCACTCTACACCTCAAGACTTTGTCATCTGGTAGATTTTTGTTCTCTTCCTTCCACCCCTCTCTCCACTTTATGCTGGAAGTGTCTTTGAAGTTCACACACTGCTGATAATTGAAGCAGTGTGTGATTTCAGCGTAATCCTCTGAAAATAATAAAAAGACTCTCATGTTATGGATTCAGTTTTAAAGTGAAACCACTACACTGACCTCGCACTGTGGTTAATCCAAAACAGTAGGCGCGTAAAGCTTATCCACCGTCTGAAAAGTTAATATTTCCTCTAGGTTTTCATCCATCTTCTATTTGGTCACTTATAGAAAAGAGTAACTTTTAAAACCTTTTTAAAAACATGTTGAGCATGATAGTTTCCATCATGCTTTCTATTAAACTAATGACACCATCAGCATAAAATATTTGTTCTCCTGTTCTGTTGAGATGTGTAGTGATGGTAAACTGTCTATGATAGAATTTGGGAATGTTGAAGAGGCTAACCATTTGCCTAGAAGTAGCATTTTTTTTTTGTAAGCGCGTGTATTATATATTTTTTTTCAGTACATTGATTGTATTTGAAAAAGAAGTTATGTGAAAATGAAAAGAAGTTCAGATGAAAGTATTCAAGACAGCAAGTTTTATCTAAGTGCCTTTCACAGACAAAATCCAGCAGAGAAACTATGTCAAAACCCAGCAAATTAAAGCTTTAACTGCAATGAAAGCTGGGTTTACAAAGTAATGAATCAGGAGAGTTCAATACAAAAGTAAACCACGCCTTTCAGATTTTGATTTTTTTTTTAATTTAAAATCTTGTTTCAATTTGCTTCCATTTAACAATTTTACACTATTTTGTTTTGGTTTATAACATAAAACACCAGATAAATATATTGTAGTGTCTTAAAGTGATTGTGTAAGATCCATCCATCCATCCATCCATTTTCTTAACACCCTTGTCCCTAACGGGGTCGGGAGGTGCTAGTGTCTATCTCCAGCTACGTTCCAGACGAGAGGCGGGGTCACCCTGGACAGGTCGCCAGTCTGTCGCAGGGCAACACAGAGACAAACAGGACAAACAACCATTCACACACACATTCACACCTGGGGACAATTTGGAGATACTAATTTACCTGTGGGAGGAAGCCAGAGTACCTGGAGAGAACCCACGCATGCACAGGGAGAACATGCAAACTCCGTGCAGAAAGACCCCGGGCCGGTAATCGAACCCAGGACCTTTTTGCTGCAAGGCAACAGTGCGCCACTGCGCAGCCCATTGTTTAAGATCATGTAGGGAAATAGTTTAACAGGAGAGACTTTTCACTGCTGCTCCCACTGTTTGTTAAAACACAAAGACCCACTAAAGACTTGCAAAGGAATAAACATTACAATATTGGTGCTGTTAGAAACTGAGCTGAAGAAAAGCTGACTTTGCTGTTAACAAATATATTCATCTGAAACTAACATAAGTACATAATATATCACCGTATTGGTAAGAAAAAAAGCCTTGATTATGTACTGATTTCTTATCAGTTTTTCCCCAGTGACTCTGAGTAGTTCATGAAAGTGAAATGTTAGTTTTCTCATTATATAAAGTTCTTTCAGATGAGTTGTAGTTATGAATATGTACAATATTAGTAAATCTGGATGTGTTTTTTATTTATTTATTTATTTATTTATTTATTTATTTATTTATTTATTCAATCAACCATCTGGCTCTGGACAAACTAACCACTTCTAGCACTGGTGCTCTTTAACTTTGCTCATATTTGATCACCAAAGCTGGAAGAGTTTATCCCAAGGGGGTCATAAAAGTCCACACCAAGCATTAAGGTTGACAGGAGTGAGGAAAAGTAAAAACATTTTGAAGTGTGTGATGTGGGAAGTAGTTTTCTTTAGGAGGACAAACATCTGAGAGGCAGCATTGCTGTTAATCTGATCTGAGCTGTTCCAGATTCAAACTGTTTGTAGTTGAAAGATCTTCTAATATTTCACATATGATTATTCAAACTAAAATGCTCTCTCACACAGCAGAATGTTATACTCAGCTAAGTGATTACTTAACATTTTTAATCTCAGGAAATCACAAACAAACTTTAATGCACTTTATTGTAATTTTATGTCCTAAACCAAAACACAAAGTGGTTCATAATTATTCTGTGGAAGGAAAATGATACAAGGTTTTAACTGGTTTTAGAAATAAAAAAAATTTAACAGTGTTCATTCATTGCTTTTCACGCCTGTTTATAACAATACATCTATACAGGTAGAAAAGTGACCTGCGCACAGCCAGAACTCTGTCAGACATGGAGGTTGCATCATGATACTGTGGAGATGCTTTTCTTCAGCAAGGATAGAAAAACTGGTCAGAGTTGAGGGGAAGATCGATGAAACTGAAAACAGCTAAATCCTGCAAGAAAACTGCTTTATAGGCTGCAAAGGACTTCACATTGGACCGAAGGGTCATCCTCTGCCAGAACAAGGAGTATATGGCAGGGATTTAAATGTCTAGTTTGATGTTCGAGGTATTTCGCAAAGAAAAACTATAGAACTAGTCATTGCACATACAAGAATTTGTTTGTGAAATGATGCATTTAACCATGTATCATTTTCATTCCTTTTTATAATGTTCTCTACCTTATGTTGATTTATCCCATTATCTTCATTGAAATACATTGAATTGTGTGATTTTAATGTGAAAAAGCTAAATGGCCATAAATACTTTTGCACTGTAAAGAGAATTAGAGGCGTTTCAAGTAACTATCATTTTACTTCCTGGCCACAGGTGATAAAGTGACCATGTTTCCCGTTTTGGACATCGACCAAAATGACATTGTGGACACCAACGGAGCAGGAGACGCCTTTGTTGGAGGTATGAAATTGTATGTTAATCAGCTTTACATAGAACTTCCATCACATGGGTCTTGTTGAGGAAACAGAACCGTGTGCATGGCTAAAATGTGATAACATCTGATTTATTCTGAAACTTCTGATTCTGATAAGTTACCTCAGTTGCTCTTCCTCCTCAGGATTCCTCTTTGCACTTGTCCAAGAGCAGTCTTTGGAGGACTGCATCCGGGCTGGACACTATGCAGCCAACGTCATCATCAGACGGGTCGGATGCACCTTCCCTGAGAAACCGGATTTTCACTGATTGATCCGATCTGTCATTCCCACAAGATACTTACTGTACCAATTTATACTCTTCAGGATTTTACGTGTATTTTTCTATTTCCTCTGACTGACATTTTGAAAATAATTGCTGCGGCTTGATGGATTTATCGAGCCATGATAAGCAACGGAGATATTATACTGCAATTCAAACAATGTACTAGCATCGGACACTGGAAAATGTTCATAGGAAAAGCCGCATTCCAGCAGAAGCTGCCGTTTGAGAATCAACAACTGAATACCTGAATAGCTGATAAGTTTGAATCAGTAATGTAGACACTGTCTTGGTTCTTTGTCCATAATCTTTAAGGAATAGTTTGAAGGTATTTCATAATACAATTTAAATATATATAAGAAATTGATCAATGTCTGAGAAATGTATCATAGTGTGGGGACATCTCAAGTGTTTCTCAGCAGAGTTATTCTAAAATGTGGTTTCTTGCTCCCTTATCTGAGAGTTACAGGTAACTTGTGACCACAAAATGCAAATGAACAAACAGGATTACAACCCACTTCTCAACTGTTGCTCAGTAGTTTTATGAACAGTTATCAATTTGCCAGTAGGCTGTTGGTGGCACTTCTGTCTTTGAGTTTCTGACTCATGAGGAGGTAATAGTAATGCAGAAGAGGTATGTTTGCAGCCCTATCCGTAATTGTTGGCCCCCTGGTGAAAAGTTGTAAAAACCATCAGAATAAATGTATTGCAGCAGCATAAAGTCACATAATTCTTTTCTTTATTCTAAAAAAAAAAATAAAAAATCAACCCTTATTTTGGTAAATTCAGAATGTTGGTGACTGGTGAACCATTTTGGTGTTGGTTTGACTCTTGTTTTTTGCTTACAGATCCAATGACGATAAACTTTCAGTTGTCTGGAAGAAGCACGCCTAGATTTCCATTTAAAATATCTCAATAATTTAAGGATTTCATGCATACCACCCACCCTAAGAAGGTTAAACACCAGGGTAACAGGAAGTCAACTAATTAAAAGTAAAAGGTGTACATTTGGAAAATATTTCAGTTCAATTGATTTTATAAAAATGATTACATATATCATTAAGTTTGTCATCGGTGGTTTTGTAAAATCAGATATTTCCTAACAATGGATATTTTTTCCTTGTTGAATAAATATACTGAAATTAAAGGTTGAGTTTTCTTAATTGTTTAGTGTACAATTATGCTGCTGCAATAAAAGCTTAATTTATCTTAGGGCTTTTTACAGAACTTTGTGTGTGCAGAAGTGCAGAAGGCCCTATTGTGGTGTGAATAATTAATGTAAGCTAGCACTGTACAAAGTGTCATCATTGATGCCTGTTGGTAAAAATGTTTATTCAATTTTTTTTTTTTTTAATTCCCTTGATTTGCAGTTTGGTGCTGCAGACATTATTGATAAATTACGACTATTGACTGCTTCCCATTTCATATGGAAGCAGTTTTCATTTAGCAATTTTTCTTTTTCAACTGAAAATACAAGAAAAGTGTAAGAGTGATAACGTTAAATGTTGGAACACCAAACTTTGTCAACAACGCAGTACACCTCAAGAGAAAAATAGTGATTGCAGTGTCTCCAGCTTTAAGTTAATCCAACGAAGTGAAGACTTTTGTAGAGAGTCATCCAATGATGAGGAGGAAGTCAAGAGAAATGTTTTGAGCGGTAGCTTGGATATCTTACAATCTGGCACCCCTCTAAAGGATTTAAAAGCATGATGTCTGAAGCCCACAGTGGAGTTTTACTGCTTGTGACAAAAACTGTCAGAAGTCTAAATTTTCTTCACATTCAGTCTATATTTTACTCATGAGGGTTAAACTACAACACAGTGATGTGGTAAAATATCTGAGTTGTTCCAACAAAACTGCTGGCACACCACAGAAGAGAAGAAGTCAGAGTGGAAGCTAGTAGTGTGATAGAAGCCACACAAAAAGTAAAAACATCTGCAGGATGAAGAATGATCTTACCAGAACTTTATGCTCACAAACAACATCCACAGTTTTTTCTATTGTGGTATGAGAGTGGTTTCCCTGTTCCAGCTACGGCATGAACTGTGCTTTGTCCTCTTCTCTTATGTTTGGGGCCTTTTATTCAGTTAGAACCAAGATTCTGAGTGTTGCATAATGCTAGGTGCAAAGCAGCTATTTGTGGTGTGTGAGGAAAAATTCATCTTTCACTTTAATGGAATTCACCCACAGTTTTTGTATAGATTAAATTTATCTGTATCTTTTTTTTTTATATCAAAAAAACAATCTATGTCCTACATCGCAATCAATAGTTAATCTGACAGTGGTGTTTCAGATGTAAGATCATCACCCAAAAATGGTGTCCAGGTGCAAAAATGGAAAAATGGAAAAGGAAGAAAAGAAATTTTAGTTCTTTTCTTCCTTGAAAAACAACAAAAGCCTCATTATGTTTCATTTTCATACTTTGCACATTTGTAGATTTTATGGCTCTAAAACATGATGGCATTTTCCCTTTCAGAAACAACAGAACCAAACTGGAAGTAATTGTTTTGTTTTTACAAAAACAAGAAAAACCACATTAGTCTTGTCTCAACCAACACAAAGTCAGATTTAATATTGATTTCTTAAACAAACAGGTGAACTCACCTGAAATATACCATACAATGCACAGATAATTTGTAAAGTTATTTTATTTCATTTAATCAGAAAGGTATCCCACTCTGACGTCATGGTCATTGTGCCTCCCCCATCACTCCCATGGCTAGTTGGGGTCCAAACTGGACTCTGTGTCTGCAGGGCAGCAGGAGATCATTTTTCTCAGTTTAAGGGATTAGTGGTTGCTCTTCGCCACGACCATTAAAGGGACCTGAAAATTAGCCTGATCCTTCGTACCCAGCTGTGCCGTCGGTGGGGTTGGAGGCAGGGATCAGAGGGAGCAACCCTTGGTAAAAAAAGGGTTGCCCACCTGCCGGCAGAAACTGTTGGGCAGTGTCTCAAGTGTTTGAAATAATTCAACACTCATCTGTTCCACTGTGAAGTGTGAGAATAACTGGTTTTACTCCTATTGAACTACTTGTTACATCCTGTATCTTTTTTTTTTTTTTGCCTTTGCATGTATTAACCCAGATCATACAGGTTAAAAAAACTTTCTCTTGCCAAAGTGTTACTAACAACTCTGATTCTTTTTTAATCAACCATTTTATTTTATTTTTTTAAAGGATTTCCACAGATGCGCTTTGAAAAAAGGTCCACCATTCTGATTGGACAAGACTCCATGGCAGCTGGTTCATTTGCTTCTCAAGATGACAGATGGCAAAACACAAACACAAAAAGAGAGAGAGCCATGATTAAGTAATGAGGATGCCTGCCACAATGAGGGAAACTATTTTTCTCACTTTCTCCAACAAACTTTGGCCCTGCTCAGTGCACACAGATGAAAAACAAACTTGAGAGCATTTAGCATATTATCACGCTCTGTGATTTAGGAAGACCTTTAACAAAGAGTGATGCTTGGTCTGCAATATCTCTAATTTTCATTCTTTGTCCAAAACTTCACTTTTCCGTTACAATAAATTTTGATTTTGTGACATTTGTCTACAATAGTTAGTTCACCAGCATATATAGTTGTTGTTAACACTAATGATGATAATAATAATGCTTGCAAAGGAGTGACTGGGGTCCTGGCCAGTGTTTTGCCCCGCAGATGGGCAGCAGTGTTTGTGAACACCAGTGTGGCAGTTGGCAGGGATTGAGGAGGGGGATGGGCCGACTGCTATGGCACATGCTCCAATTCAAATTATCCCTGGACCCATGCAGCAGTGGAGGACCTGCTGGGGCCCAGGGTGGCATTCATTACAGCCAGACACTGGCAGTTTTTTATTTCCCCTCTGGTCAGTCGCTCTTTATTATGACCCCCAACCCACAAAAGCTTCAGATTCAACTTCTCTTTATTCATATTTCACCTGCTTAAACATTTTCTAAATTGACAATTTTGTTGACTGAATCATTTAGTCGATTTGCATAAATTTCAGTAGATGAATAACAGAAAACATGACAAATGCTGCAGTTCAATAAAAACATGTAGATAATGACAAGAATAGCCAATCCTGATAATGTGCGCTGATGAGGGAGCTTCAATTAACGTTGAGCGATATCCACTCAAAAACATCAGGAGTGTAAACTCACCAGTCACTTTGTTAGGTACACCTGTTAAATTGTTGAACAAAGTAGGGGATCAGGCAGCTATATGGCTGCAACTGGGTGGATTTCAGTATTGTGACTGACTGAGTTCCAAACTGAGCATTAAAACAGGAAATAACCAGAAGTTTCAAGTAATATAACTTGACGACAAAAGTAAATAAAATACTGTTTCAATCTTTAATGTTGCAGTGTCTGGTAAGGATTACATTAGGACACCCCACATTTAATCCTATTTAAAATGGCTAATATTACATACAGGCATATCGCACCAGAAACACACAATTAAAAGAGTGTTACTCAGCATTTTGAAAATGGCTTTCCATATTTAAAACTCAAATGTTTACTTGGTGCAACCCTGACTACTGAAGTGAGGTTGAAGACGATGATGAGGCTGAAAGAACTGTTTGTGGCCTTCAGAAAGAAGATTTTAGGAGCTTAGAAGTCTGGTAAGGGATTTAAAGAAGACTCAAAGGATTTTTAAATCAGCCAATCCGCTGTCTGGAAAATTGTCTACAAGTGCAAGAGAATCTAAAGAACTTCCAACATGCCTAGGTTTGGTCCTCCAAGCAAACTTACCTTAAGAACAGACTGCAAGGTGCTAAAAGAAGTCTCCAAAGTTCCTAAAACGTGATCACTGAACATACTGCAGGCTCTCGCTACTGCTGATATTCTTGTGCAATCAGAAAGATAATATGCAAGTTAAACTTTCATCGAGTGTGCAAGGAGGAACCTTTGATCTCTGAGAAAAACATGAAAGCCAAAGGAAATTTTGCCATAGAGAAGAATATGGACCAGGACTTCTTGAGTACTGTTCTAGGAGAGATGAATCTGAAATTGAATTTTTTAGACACTAGAACAGAGGACACGTTGAATGTCAACTGAACCAAAACCGGAACCTTTAAAATGATAGTGACCACAAACATACCAGTATATCCACTGATGACTGGCTGACAACTAAGAAAATCCCTGGTTGTGTCAAAACACACATCTTCATCTCATTGAGATGCTGTAGTGTGGTTTGAAAAAGGCTATTTATGCAAGAAATCCCTCAAACAACTCACAGCTGAAAATAAAGAGTGGTGCAAACTTTTTTTTTTGTCAAAATACACATCTTTTTGTATTACTTTGCTAATGGCTACAACAAAGTAAATTGGTGTTTACCTGGAAATAAATTACTTTCTCTAGAAATAAATAAAAAAAGATTAGGTATGATATGAAGGTTTCTTTTGGAGAAACTGAATTTTAAGTTGGGTGCACTAATTTTTTTTTCAATTAACTGTGTGTGACTTGTGTGGACGATAATACCTTATTGATGTCAAAGGAAAACGGTCAGACCAGTTTAGGATTATAGAAAGACAATAGTTCAGATGCACATTCAACAGAAACAAGGTATGTGGAATTTGTATTCCACAAGAAATCCCTGAACACACATCATCGTATCCTTTGCACTGTTGCAGTAACAGAACGCCATCCTGGATGTCTCTTCTGTTAACTAACAAAAGTAAAACTTAAGTTATACGCATCTTACATATTCACCAAACTTGGGCAACAAGAGACTGGAAAAGGTTTCCTAGTCTGATGAGCATCAATTTCAGATGTTGCATTCAAAGGTCAGAATTCAGTGTAAACAACATGAAAGCATAGATTCAGTCTGTCAATCCTGGTGCTAGTGATGTAACGGTTTGGAGATTGTTAACCATTTCCATCTGTTTAATGACTTCCCTGTACACCAACGACCTCGACAGTGATCCAGCGTCAATCCAAAAAAATCACCTTTGGGGTGTGGTAGAGCAGGAGATTCACATCACGGATGTCCATCTGAGAAATCTGATCGCTACTGTGTGATACTGTCATATTAACTTGAACCAAAATCTCTGAGGAATGTTTCTGACCACTTGTTGAGTCTATGCCACAAAGAGTCAAAGCAGTTCAACCTTGGACTAGGAAAGCGCACCTATTTAAGTAGCCAGTGAGTGCATTTAGTATTCATCAGGAGTTTACAAGAGCTCATCAACTGTCGTAAAATCAAAAAGACTGATAACTAATCGATCTGCGTGCAGATAAGTCTTCCTTTGGGTCTGGGTCCAGTGAGATCAAGCTTCTTCTTTTTTTTCTTGCGTCAGCTGCCGACCCTCTTGATGGCCAAATGACAAGATTATTAACAAGTGTACTAGATTATTTAAATTAGTCACTAAATGGGTCTCTACAGGAGAGAAAAGCTTTCATTTGGGCTCCTCATCCAGCACTGTGTATGTGTTTGTTATCTGATGAGAAGTAACCAATTATCTCTCTAATTACATCCGCATTACTGCATGAGAAATGAGCTTTCTGGTATTTCTTTTGCTGCAAGAGATATGAGTGAAGGGAGCACTGATGTAGAAACTGAAAAATGTAATCATACATTAGCATTATTGCTATTGCTCTATCTTCAGCTCGGTGGAGTTAATTACCTGATTAGGGCGTTAAATACCCCTTATGTCAATTGTAGGAAATAGCTTCTTTAAAAATGAAAAGTAACCCCATCTTATTTACATAAATGGAAGTTTAAAATGCCCTTTGGGAATTAATGTTAATAGGTGTTACATAAATAATAATAAGAAAAAAAGATAGTAGTAATATGTTGTGCAGGCTTTAAGAAAAGTGTGAAAATGTTAAGTGGGAGAGAAAAAAAAATGAAATTGACAATATCATTGTGAGGAGCGCACTAAAAAAGGGGCGACGGTCCGCTACGCTGAAGTAAAGGGATGTCTACAGTGGGAGAGGAAGAAGAAGAAGGGGGAGGGTACCACTTTGTCACAGGCTGCTATGTAGATTAACCTTTCAATTAGTTGTTATCAGGTCCTCTCCATGTCTCCGCGAGAGCTTTCCAGCCTTCGCTTTTAACACGTCAAAAAAAAAAAAAAAAAAAAAAAAAAATCCCACGAAATCGCTCGGATACGTCGCTTCGCATTTTACCCCATTCGACGTGATAAAGAAGAGGAGTACCCGAGAGAGAGGGGGGAAAACTTGAAGAGGTAAACTACCAGCAAATATTTACCGTAGCGTCTGCTCTTTTATTTTATATCTACAGATACGCGTTCGTCTTCGCGCTAAACTTGGCGTTAATTAGGTCTTCTCCGCTACAGCAGAGTAGGTTTGCGCGACATCTAGGAAGACGGTGTATATGTTTTAAAAGAGATTGTAAATGTAATATATAGGAGTCGAGAGTTGAAGCTGAAAAAATATGGGGCTGACGATACATAACTGAGAGAAGCGGTGTTAACTTGTATTCCCCTGCTGAACGTCTTTTCTTCCTCCGGGCTCTTACTATTTCTCCTCATGGGGAGGCATTTGATAGTTAATGGTGATAAACGTGACGTTAATAATTCCACTTTTTCTTCTTATGATAATTATTTTCTCAACAAATTGTGTGCATTTATAAGCCTTCTTGTGCGTCATGTAGTTTGAACGTTAAATATCTCCTAGGAGGAGGAAATATAAAGAAACCGAACAAGGGTAAAGAGGCTACAGCTTGGGTACATTTTTATTTATGTTGATTTTATTGTGCTATGTAGAGCTACCTGGAAGTGCTAAAATAAATTAAACGCGTTTCGCTTTAAGTCAGTGCGTTTTTATGCAAACAAATGATCGATTTAACAAACAGCCAATTAAAGTCTAAAATGATCCAAATCACTTTCAAGTGTAACCAACTGTTTCAAGGAGGAATCCAAGTAAAGGTGGGCCGATGTTAAACGCCGCGCAAATGAGGTTAAATATTTATTCCAGCCGGTTTACGTACGTTACCACGCGTTTGTAACTTATTAACAGCCCTTTTATGTCCACTTAAGCCGTAAAATTCGGCGTTTTTTTACGAGCGTTTAGAGATGAGTGCTATCGATTCATCACCAGAGGCACCTTAAGAGGCGGGTTAACAGAGTGAAGTGACAGATCACACAGCCAGTGACGTGCCTCTCGGAGTGAGCTCATACATAAAGATTGACGTGCGCTTTATCAAACCAGGGATCGGATCTCGCCTTTACAGCCAATATTGAAGTTGCTGGGGAGGGCGCATTAGCGTTAGGTGAGGTTTAATGAGACTCCATTGGATTGTAATCAGCGTCATGTCGGATTCATGTAAACTACAACATTGTAACAAAATGGCGACCGCTAGTTTAGGTGACATCGGGGGTAAAGCTGGCAGCACTTGACGTTTAACAGCCCAACTCGGCGGAGCGCGACTCACGGGGGTTTGTTACGCAGCTATTACTGCTTTTCTTCTCCTTTCTTCGGATAAACGGCTCCGTGGGGGGGTAAACATGGTGTCGGAGCAGCTGTCAGGATGTGAGCATTGATTATACGGGTGTCATTAAGGCTCGCGCTGATCGGGTTGCTCGTTTGTCGAGCTGTCAAAAAGTGTCGCGCGGACATCTAACGGTTAAAACTTTGGCTTGTTGTTCTGCTTTCTCCATTTTATGTATTTTTTTAAACCGGACACTTAACGCAGTTGTGTTTATTTTGTTTTCTAAAATAGCGCGCTGTTAAAATAAATGTAAACTTTCGAAGGAATCGGAAACCGAAAATATGGATCTGTCGAAGACAGCGAGCAGTTTTCCACAGGTCATGAGAAGTTTCTAGATAGCAGTCATAGTGTGAATAACTTGCCCTTTTTATTTGAGGAAACGGTCTCTTTTGAATTGGACATCTGGTTTGGTGTGCGGATTATGGTGTCAGACTACGGATTAAGTCACTTTGATTTCCTTAGCAGCAGCCATGACAGCGCCTGCATCTGTTTTTATCCATCTGTTTCTCGTGTGTTAGCACATCTTTAAAAAGTCCTTCATTCCTTAGCTGTAACCTTTTTATACTACATGGCTGGTGTTAATGTTTATAAATTAGGGCATCTGATGTGCTTGTTTTATTCATACCTAACATAACATGTTATGATCACCAACCCCTTGCAAAAGTATTCACACCCCTGGAACATCTCCATATTTTCTCAGCAACCACAAGATTTAATATATTTTCAATGATGAATTGCTTCTGTTGTGGACCAATGCAAAGTAGTGCATACTTGTGAAGTGGAGGGAAAGTGATGCATGCTTTTCATTTTTTATACAAATAAAAATCTGTAAAGTGTGCCATTTAATTGTGCTCAAATTTTATAGATCTGGAAAATGAAATGTTTGCACATTCTTCAAAATATCTTAAGTCATATGTGATAAATAACAATTTCCATTGATTCTCTTTTAGACTTAGATCCAGACTTTGACTAAACCATGTTAAGGCATGACATTACTTTAACCTAAGTGACTCAATTGTTTCTCAGGCTGTGTGTTAAGGGTTGTTGTCCTGCTGAAATGTGAACCTCAGCCTCAGTCAGAAGTCTTTTGCAGCTCCTAACAGGTGTTTTACCAGGAATGCCCTATATACTTTCTTATTTCATTGCCTTATCAACTCTCATCAGCTTCCCAGTGCCTAGTGAATAAAATCAGCATGATGCTGCCACTACCTTGAGGGGCTTTTGTCCGGGCTAATATGCAGTGCTTGATTTCTGCTGCAGTTTTTCACACAGCCCTAGAAAGAACAAAGTGCTCTCATCTGACCAAAGAACCACATGTTTACAGTGTCCCTAAATGGCTTGTGAAACAGTGCAGACTCTATTTTTATGGCTTTCTGTCAACAATGACTTTCTTTTTGGTACTCACCTATAAAGGCCAGATTTGTAATGTGCACAACGAATATTGTTTTTATAACATGACCCTGCTTTGAACTTCTCAAAAACCACGACCTAACCTGGCTGGTGTGTTCCTTGTTTTGTGGCTCACTATTGTTCTCTAACAAACATCCGAAACTTGCTAGATTACACTACAATCAGGTGTACTCTTATGTATTAATTAGGGAACCTCTGAAGCCAGTTTATTGCACTGGATTGTAAAGCACATTTACAGATTTGTATATGTAAAAAGTTTTGAACACTGTTTTAAATTTCTACCATTTAACTATTATGTACTACTTTGTGTTGGTTTGTCACCAATCACTTTATAGCTGATTTATACCAAACATACCATAGCTGTGAATATTGTGCATATTGTGAATAATAATTAAATCGCCTCAATATTAATTTGTTTTTCTGTTTTCTTTTGCAGATTTGATCTCGGATTTTAATACAGACCTATTCCAGGTCATGTGATACCTACACCAGTGTGGAATTTACTCGTGCCAACTTTTCCTCAAGCTCACCCTTGGAACCTGAGGACATATTTCTGGATGCTTTTGTGGAACCTAACTTCCTGACCTTTTACCTAAGGATGTGGATGTACCTTGCTTTCGGCTGCAGAAAGAGGGAATCTTTATGGATCACGTTTCTGTGAGGCTTATTGTTCAACCATGGTAAAACTTGCAAACCCTCTCTACACGGAGTGGATTCTCGAAGCAATACAGAAAATTAAGAGGCAAAAGCAGAGGCCTTCTGAGGAGCGAATTTGTCATGCGGTGTCCACGTTGCATGGACTGGACAAGAAGATCGTCCTTGAACAGTTGGAATTAAGTGTTCATGATGGCTCTGTCCTTAAGGTTACAAATAAAGGAAGCGCCTCCTACAAGGACCCAGGAAACCCTGGAAGAATCGGATCAATATTGCCTGCAAATGCACCTTTGCCGTCAAAGGAATCTATATGGAATTCAAGTGATCTGCGCCATATTGATTGGAATAAAATACTCAGGAGGGCCATCGAGGGTCTGGATGATACCCATGGCTCCTCACTTAAGAACATTGAGCGATATCTGAGGAATCAGGACGATCTGTCAGAAGTTGTTGATAATTCCGCTTTCCGTCAGAGGTTGCGGCTAGCCGCTAAGCGGTCAGTCAACAATGGCAGGCTGTTAAAAAACGGCCCTCGGTATAAACTCAGCCATGGCAGCGTGGAGGGAAGGATCCCCAGGTGTCCAAGTGCTTCCCCCTTGGTCCTGTCATCAGTGACACTCCTCCCTCATGAGCGCGAGCAGGTATACACACCTAAACCTTTGCATTTTCACTCATTTACTTCAAGGTAAAAAACTTAAAAAAAATTTTTTAAACAATTAATTTTTTAGTGATGCAAAGAGCAGCATCCCTAAAGGCCAGGGACATTTATGAGTCTTTAAAGTAAGGTTATGTTAAAAAATGTAAACAGCTAAAATCTTACCTGCAGTACAGGAGTCTTTTGGTTCAACTCCAGATTAGTAGGTCCAAGTGGGTAAAACGAGGAGGATCTGTGCATCCTGAAAAACTATCTAAAATCAAGGCCTAAACAATTCATTAAAAAAGTTAAGTTGGCCTTAAATATGTGAATCAGAAATCTTAAATTTTGTGGTGGCAATACTATTAAATCTCTCATATTCCATATAGTTTTTTTTCTCATCAGACTTTTCCATCAGGCAAATGTTTGTGTCACTTTTGAGTCACTTCTTCATTGTGTTGTGTGACTTGAGCCGGTTGAGACTACTGGTAGCTATCTGCTAATTTACACTTGCTAGCTAGCAAATGTATATTAGCAGCTATGTTAGAAGGAACTATTGGTTCTGGTTCCTTTAGTGGAAATGGAGGGAAGAGAAAAACTAGCTATCTAAAATAAAATGCTAGCAAGCTCGCTTTTTTGCCTCTGTAAAAGGTTAAGTGGAAATTTATCACCAGTAGGGTGGATGACATTCATCTTCGCCATTGGATCACTTTTGTTGCCAACCCATACAATGCTACATTCATTCTGTGCAAAAAATGACTTAAGAAGTCTTAAATTTGGTGAAATTGGTGAAACCTGCAGAAACCCTGAGTGAGAGAGATGGCCAAGACTAACACTGACTTTTATCGTCTTGAAACAACTTCAGCCCACTTCCTGGAGAAGATGGGGGTCAGAGTGGATGCACCACCAATAATCAACCTGAGAGCTTAACATTTAAAGCATATTTACCAGTGGGGATGACTACCTCATGTAAAAGTAAAACTCTTCCTCTGGAATCTATGAGCCGCTGCTGCTTTGAGCTGTATCACAGGGAAGAAGTGTTCTCTTTAAGGGTTAGGCTAGTGTCATGAAACCAGGAACCAATAAAAAATATGACAGCCATGTTTGAAGCTCCTGAGTTAGCTTTGATTTTCATCTGCCTAATTGAAGACAAAAAAGCAAGAAAACCACTGAGCTTCAGAATTAATACAAAGTTAATTAGCATTGGTAAATATGAGCTCACATTCTATTTCCTGCTGGCATTTGTCATGGAGTGTGATTGGATGAATGAACCGCATAGAGCAGCCCTTACAGCTGATATTTAATGCTAGCTGCATAAATGCCATCTTCGATTCAGTTGTTAGATGCTGCCGGTCTTTTAAAAATTAGGTTATTGAATCCTCGTCTAATCACACTGCTTCTTGTAGTAGTGCTGGTGCTGATTAGAGTTTAGCTGCTTATGAAATGTTCACCACCACAAGATGTTGCTTAAAACAGCGTGAATAAATGAAGTTGATGATAATGGGCTAGTTGTTTGAAGTTATTAGGTTAAAAGTGTGATCTGTGTAACCTAGAACTGATAAATTCACAAATTTTTGCTGGTTCTCTGGCTGTGGAAACCAAGCTACTTCTTTTTCTTGATCGATCCAGTTGACCTCTGACAGTAACTCTATATAAACTGCCACAGCATTTTGGGGGATTTTTAAAATGGCAGAGGTCCTCTTCAGTCTTGATATACTAACCAACCTTTACCTTCAGCTTCAAGGTCTAGCTTATCTTGATTTTGTTCTTAACAAAGATACTAAAGCAGCTATACATGGAAGGTAGGATACCAAAGTTGCAATCTGAGCAAAACTGGTCCACAATGGATGATGTGGTGCAGGTTTAGATGTTTCCCTGCTCGAACACAGCTGACTTAAATGAGGGGATTATTAGCAAGCAGCTGCACAACTTGAAAAAAGGCTTAGGAGTTAATTTAATGATTTGAATCAGGTGTTGGAGCAGGGGCACGTCTAAAAATTTTAGGACATGTGCCTTTGAGGACCAAATTGGCCCACCTCTGCTTCAAAATCAAGTAAAAATAATTTAGAGCAATGCCCATTGCTTAGAAATGCAATGGGCATTGCTTTCTATTTGTCTTGCTAGTTTTTGATAAAGTCTCTCATTAAAACAAGCGTCCATGACATCACATAATACAGCTGCTCAGATTTCTTTTCTTTTCTCCTTATTTCTGTTTTAAACCAAATGCCCCCTCCAAAGGTGTTTATTGTTACCTGCTGATCAGCTTGACTCATGTGCCTCTTGTGATGACATCCACCCAAATACAAGCAAAGAAGAATTATTTTTAACAAAACCTGACTTCAAGCGTCTTGAACTTTCCCTTTTTTAAAATGCACTGCAAGGGTGTGAAAGGTAAGGTTTTTTTTGTCCAAAATTAATTTAAAGCCTGGATAGAGTTTTTTTCTTTGTAGGAATTTCACTATTAAAGCCTTAATATTTGGGGCTTAAGCCTAAGAGTTAAAAAACAATGCCATTTAGAGTCCATCCTTTTACATCTGTGTTGCTAGTTCCATAACAAGAGAGCTTGGATAATCAGAAAGTCATGCTGACAGTGTGTGTGGTAGGCAGTCTGCAGTGGTCTTCCCACAGGTTATGCAACCCAATCCTAATGACCTTAAAGGATGGGACTGACTTGTCTTACGAGCTGCAATAGAACAGCTATTTTATTGGTAATTTGTAGGGGCATGAGAATGTGTTGAGTAAGGAACCCAGAGTGGTCTCTGACTGCATGCAGCTGTTATGAGCTTCGTGCAAACAAACATGCCAGAGGGAGGAAATAAGAACCTGACAAACAAACGTCCAGGTTAGCATCGATACTGCTGCTTTCACCTCCTCCTGTGTTTCTTTTTCTGATGCCTTGCAATATGAAACGTCCCAGAAATGGCAGCACTTATGTTAATTGCAATGTGATTTGTAGTTTTTGATGGAAAACGATTGTCGTTTTGCAGCTTCTATTAAGCGCAATGTGCAGTCATCTGGTTTGTTGTGGAGGCTTCTAACGTATCTCGTGTTGGGGCTTATCGAGATTAAGCGCGGTCTCATGCTTTATGCACAAGTTGTGCAGCTGAAGTGGTGAGCTGCATCAGGCAACAGAGATGTCACCCCACTCCCCGGCAGTTTCGCAGTGAATAATCAGGAAGCGACACCTTGATACTGCAGCCACAACTGTGACTGTTGTCTGTGGTCAGGCCAAAAGTGAAACCGAGAAGTGCTGCAGAGACACTGTGTCCTGCGACGGCTCTCAGGAAGGGCCCCACTGTTTTCCATTTGGAAAATTTCAACCCCTCGCTCCCGGCCCTTGATGACATCACCTCACCAGTTCAGGTTTAACATTTACTTCAAAGGATGAAACGTTTCTGCCTTCTTAGCTGTTAAGGCGCAACGAGAGAGAGAGAGCGTGTGTGTGCATCCTGATAATGAGAGATACTTTGAGGTTAAAAAAAGAGCAGTCTTGGTTTTAGAGTTTATTAGATTCTGAAGAGACTCTGGCAGGAACAAAGACAAGGAATGAGAGTGTTTTTTTTTTTTTCCCCTGCTGTGTTATGCAACCACTTGAGCTCCCTCTCGCTCTACCAGCAGTGTTCTAATAGGACCCCACCCCCTCACTCAGGACAGCCTGCTCTTTTGAAGCAGCATAATTTCCTGTAATGTTCTTAATTTAGAATCCCCAAGTAAATCATCAGCATCGCTACAGCTGTGTTTATTTTTTGCATTTTAGCCTCTTATAAATTGCAAATTGCTATTGATTATAATCACTAGAGCAAAAAAAAAAAAAAAAAAGAAATCCTCATGGAAATGAATCTAGTTCCTGGGTTAGACTTCATAGCTCAGAGCTTGTTATGATCCTCTGTTTGGAGATGTTACTATATTGTCAGTTTGCTTGCAAATTTTTTTGTAACTCAAAAATATAAAACATGTATTTTTGTTAGACATACATTAATCAATCAACCAAAGATCAGAATCAGCCAATTGATTTCCCTATATTCTACTTTTTGAATGCATAACTAACTAAAATTTTTGGTCCATAAATGTATCAACTGAGAGGATGTACTTTGAACTTTTAACAAAAGTCTGATATTTTCTGTTCTATTCCAAACTACTACTTTGGAGGAGAGGCTGTAGCTAATGTTGTTCTTACATGTTTTATTTCCCCCTTATGTTGTTGTTTATACATGGGGTAACGTGAGATTATCATAGTATGCACAAAAAAGTGCATACTATGCATATTGTGCGTACTATTGTGCTTTACTTGGGCAAACTACAATGATTTCACTCTTTGTAGAAGAACTAAAATATATGTTTTATATTAGCTGGGCTATCAGCTGCAGTATAAAACCTGCAGTCAACTGTTTCCAAACTTATCACTCGTAGCTTGCCAACTGTTTTGAAGCAGTGTCATATGATCCTGCTTAGTTTCCACAAGATGGCCTGTTTTAATGAGCAGGAGTGTTTGCAAAGAGTTGAATTTCTCTTTCTTGTTGATGAAGTAAAAGTATAGATTCTCTTTTTAGGCCAGCTGACAGGCAGCGGGCACCAACAATTGGAAGAAAGGGAATGCTTCATTAATCTTCACTCGATAAAGCCAGAAAAAAACTCAAGTCACTCTGGCTCTTTCTCCAACAACTCATTAAAAGCACTGCAAAACATTGAAGTGGTATGATGAAAAGGTTCGTAGTATTGAAACGGAAAGTGTCGGTATGCTGAACAACCCATGTCTAGTTAGTTAAAGTAAAACTTGTTTTTTTTTTAACATTTGACGTTTGTCAAAGCTGCATGAATTGCTTTCGACCGTTGAAGTATTTTTACCACAAATTGAGTGAAATTGTGTAATAAGAATGCCAAACGGTCTTCCGTAGCAATAAACAGTTATTTACAGTTTAAATAACTGTATAACTCAATTGAGTCCAATAAATTTTTTATCAAGCAGTCACAAATTTTTGTGGACTTTCCTCTTTTCCAGTCGCTTCTGGTTCACCTAATGCCCCAGATATTGACCTGGCAGGTTGGAAAATAGAGCAATCATCGATGTAGAAGTAAACTGCTTCCCCTCTCTACAACAACACATTGATGGAGCCAGGAACAATGACCAATCGGCCTCTGCTTCCCACCCCCCAGGGCATCATTTGGATGGTGTGACAGATTAAAATAAAAGTGCTCCAGCTCCTCCTACTTTGTGTGTATTGACATAAATGAAATGACAAATAAAATGTCCACCTCTGTGTGATTGAGTGGAGTCCAGCTCAAGGTCAGCACGGGGGTAGATTTGAAAGATGCAAATTTGGTTTGACTCAGGATGCTGATCTGCGTCATAGAAACCAGGAACTAATTATGGGCATCCCCAGAGTGCCATTCAGAGCTGTAGTCAGTTGGTAAGGCCTTAGTGTGTAAACTGATGATGAGGTGGGTTATTTATGGTCACACCCAGAGATTGTTATTTTCCATTATGAACTTCCTCCCAGTAGTCTGTTTGCTGCTCCGCATGAGCCGTTTATGTTTGATCTTGATTTCCACATACTATCAGTTACATTTAGACCGCTCCTGTGTGAAGTTATGACACTAAGTTTCCTTTACCTTCCTTCATTCTGAATGATCAATGGGGAGAAATCCTCCTAAACCTTGAGCTCATATTTTACTTCTGAACTATGCTATAAGCCCGTAAATGAGTGTTTGTTCTGAGACTTGCAACATTTACAGTGGATCACGGCAGTAACAATGAGAGCATGTTATATTATTGAGGTAATTTGATTACATGCTGGTTAATCCTTTCAGACTCGAGTGCAAGCTTTAAGAATTGGATTAAGCCCTTAAACTATGATTACCAAGATCACTTACACATTCAGATGTAATGGATAAAAGGAGGTGGATCTCAAACGCAGCATTTCGCTGAGGATGAAAGCCATTTATTATTCATTTCTAGTCTGTGAGAACTCCTCTCTTTTTTCCCATTTTCTGAGCTTCTGCTTTCAGATTATATTTTTGCCACTGTTTTATTAAACCCACAGACTAGTTTTATCCTCTTTGACTCAACTAGAGATAATACTAGAGTCATCTCTTAAATTTCGCACCGAAACATGCTAATAGCCACTTCCTATTCATGTGTTTTAAATAGTTTCTTTCTGTAATTTTTCTCCACTCAGCTCCGGGTCGACCCCATCCCAATATGCAGTTTCTGTCTCGGGACGAAGGAGTCAAATCGGGACAAGCGGCCGGAAGAGCTGCTGTCCTGTGCAGACTGTGGAAGCAGTGGTAAGCGAGCTTCTGTAACGCTTCATTGAGCAAATGTTTTCAAAATCATTGCTTTCTGTTACAGACACTAAAGTGATGTTAAAGTAGCACAAAAACTGGAATTGGAATGAATTAGAGGTGGGGAAAAATGTTCGGAATATTATTGTGATGTTAAAGAAATCGGCAAATTTTAGTAGTATACACTTTGATTTGCAAAAGTATTCACATCAATTGAACACTTTCATATATTGTCAGGTAGTTGTAGTTGTGATATAAAAAGTGAAAAAAGCACATTTTCAAAGTATTTTCCAAAAAAAAAAATTAAAACCATCAGAGAAAACACTTAAAAGATCTCTGTAGTGAAGTTCAACGGGTTTTAATGCTCTGTATGCCATAACTTATATAAAGCTGAAACATTTTCCAAAAACCAGCAAATATTTTAAAGGACCTGCTGAGAGCATACCCAGTTTCACACAAAAACGACCTTCAAACAAAGCAGGGTTGTCCTCAAATGTAAACAACCAAAAATGCATAGAAGCAATTATTTTAGACTTGGCTCAGTTTTGAAGTTTTATAATAGCAAAAGAATTCATTATACAAAGACTGAAGAAGACATTGTTTTACCCATGAATTTGAAATGACTGACGACGCACTGAAGCAAAAATTGTGTTGGCCTCATAAAAAGTAGTGTCCTGCTTGAAGATTTATTCAGAAAGTTGCCATGTAAGCAAACTTTCCTTTTCTTTTTTTTTGTCATCACTGAGCACACAACCATCTTACTAAAGTCATCTTTATGGAAACTGTAAGTGTTTAAATGGACTGGTGGGTTTGTGTTTAGAATCGGTGTAGTGTTACATTGTGGATGGATAATTGACTCATTTAGTGTGAGCTAAGAAGTCACAGTTTCTGGCGATGCTGAAAGGCTAATTAAATCATGTAGTGCAAATGTAACACATGATAAAACTCCCCCCAAAATATGCATATTCTGCCATTTCCTAAAGGCCAATTTTTTAACATATTCAGTGTGATTTATACATTTTTACAGATGCAAAATTTGTTTTACTCTGCTTGACTTTTCTGTAACATTTAAGGTGGTTTATTAAAGATAAATGGAGACTGTTTTTTTTTTTTCATTCATCTTTATTGTATTTAATGAAGTCTTGCTGGATTGCTTGAACAAACAGATGGATTTAGACAATATGGCCTGGAATGCTATCTGGAAATCCATCTTATAGAAATTATTTTTCAATTTTTTTTCTTGAATTATCCAAACATTAAAAAAATCTAACTTTGCGAATTGCATGCAAGTCAAGCAGGAGTAAAACTATTCCAGGGGACTGTCAAAGTCCTAAATCAATACACGTAATTTTTTCTCCGGTTCAGGTTGTGGAGTAGAACGTCCCAGTTATGGCCCCGTTCCTGCCTCACAGCAGATTGTTGGTATTCATTTTAGTGGTCCTTTGTTCCCGTAAAATTACCTCAACCAAGGAGTCATTTATGTTTGAACAATTATTTTAAATGCCGTAAGGAATTGTTCTCCCGGTGACATTTTTATAGCTCAAATTTGACAGAGCGCCGTCGAGGTGGTTTTCATTAACCACTTTTAGTGTACACAAATTGTGCTCTCACTGTAAAACAGCTGTTTTACAACCATGAGAGGGAGCAGCGTGAGAGAGACGGCGTGCTTTTTACATGACTTTCATGGATCGCCTTCCATTAGAAAGAGCTCTGCTGCTGTTTCTGCCTCATTAAGATCAAATTATCTGTAATTAGCAGCTCAGATGTTTGATCATACTGTTTTTAGGCAGAAGTAGCCTGAAGAAGAGAGCGGCACGGACACACAGGCACACCATTGTTTTTATGATTTTTGGTGTTAATGTTTAACTTTAATGTGTGAAGAGATGGAATACGATAGCTGTTGCTTGTTGACTCAGCCTGCGCTGGTAGAAGCATGTCATACTAAAATGTGTTGTCGTTTCTCAAGGGCATCCATCATGTCTAAAGTTCTCCCCTGAGATGACCTCAAATGTAAAGAGATTACGGTGGCAGTGCATTGAATGCAAAACCTGCAGCTCCTGTCGAATACAGGGGAAAAATGCTGTGAGTATAATATGTTCATCTTAATATACCCTTTTCAGTGCCGATGGCTTGACTGTAGATCTCGGAGGATTTGTCAAGATTTGCAAACCCTCTCATGTGCAGAGTTGGGCTTATTTCTCCTAAAGACGTTAAATGACAGTGGTGTTACACGTATGCATCTGGGACGTCACTTACACATGCCTGCTGTTCCCTTTCAGGACGAGATGCTTTTCTGCGATTCGTGTGATCGGGGCTTTCACATGGAATGCTGCGATCCGCCACTTTCAAGAATGCCTAAAGGTGAGGTGTTTACACTGTCTGCCTTCGCCGCTTGCTCCCCTTCTGCTGTCAATTCAAAGCCTTCGCTTCACAGACCGCCGTTTGGGGCTGTCACTCAGCACACCAAGAAGCAGCAGTGGCTTATTAGGGGCTTTGCATGCATATCAAATTTTCCCAGCATCCCTGGGGAGATCTTCTATCTCTGGATTACAGTACTGACCCTACAGCAAGGCTTGTAATGATGCCACACGTACTGTAGTGGGGTATTTGGCAGGCAGTGCATACAAGTCACATAGCTTAGCTCAACAAGCTGACACGAAGTCTATTTCACCAGCCAGAGAATTGACCCCATGTTTTTCCTATGGATTTTCGCTTTGTGCTGAGTAATTGATTGGTCATTGTGAGCTGTTGGGATTCTCACCAGCGCTGTGCATTAAAAGAAATGTTTGAAATAAATGTGCTGTTTGTCCCCTTGCTTGATGAACCCTACTAAAAATAAAATGGTACTTCTCTGCTTGGATGCCCTCCAGGAACCTGGATCTGTCAAGTGTGCAGGCCGAAGGAGAACGGCAAAAAGCTGCTGCACAGGAAGGCTGATGAGATCAAACGTCGATATGCAAAGCCGATTGGACGACCGAAAAATAAGCTCAAACAAAGAATGTAAGTGTGCACTGTTTAAAATAATGGTGTCTTTTTTTTCCACAGATGAATTTTCCATTTAGTGTAATGTCAATGCCCATTTATTCTTAAAACACAGTTAAAATAATGCAACTTGGACATAAAAGCTACCAGAAATAAAGCTGGCTGCTCAAAGTGCAATAGCTAAGCATGCTAATAGAAAGTTAAGTGCAAGAAAAAGGTCGAATAGAAAAGGGTGCAGGAAAACATGCAATCTTGAAAAGATTGTGAAGCAAAGCTCATTCAAAAGATTCACAAACTGTGCATTGCGGTTGGAGTTAGAACTTTATGAGCCACCAGACACAGATATATCCAGGATTTGAACTACAGCTGTCACATGAATCTGACGCAAAGTCAAAATTTGGACTAAAGATAAAAAGTACTGAATTGTTGCTCAATGGTCCAGATACTTTTAAATGAAAGTAAAATCTACATTTAATTTAGAAATTGAGCTCCCAGAGTCTGGAGGAAGAGTGGAGAGGCACAGAATGCAAATTGCTGTAAGTCCAGTGTGAAGTTTCCACAGTGAGTGATGATTTTGGGAGCCATGACATCTGCTGGTGTTGGTCCAATGTGTTTTATCAAGTCCAAAGTCAGCACAGCTGTCTACCAGGAAATTTTAGAGCACTTCATGTTTCACATCGCTGACAAGCTTTATGGAGTTGCTGATTTCATTTCCAAGCAGGACTTAGGGTCTTGTCACACTGCCAAAAGTACTAATACTTAATGAACGTGTTATCACAGCTCACAAGCAAGCTCACCTAAACTAAACCCAATGGAGAATCTCAAGTATTTTCACAAGGAACATGATACACACCAAAGACATTCAGGAGGCTTAAAAAGATTATTTGACTCTGAAGAATCTGTGTAATTCTTCTGTGTAATATTTGTATGTAATATACAAATTTTCTGAGAATTAATGTATTTTTTTTTTATCTGAATGATGGATTTTTTTTTACTTTTGAATGATATTCTAATTTCTTAATAAGTAATGCTGCTGCCTTCTAACAACAGACTTCTGCTGCTTGTCTCTGCAGGTCTGTAACCAGTGGTGATGGCTCCATGGTAGCACTTGGAGGAAGGGGGTCACCTGGTAGGGGTCAAAAGATTACCGTCTGTTCCACACCTTCATCTGGTCATGCTGCATCTGTGAAGGACGCCAGAGACAGATTGACTGTCGCAGAGCCTTGTTGTGCGGTCAACGCCTCCCAATTCACCCCCTCCCCTCCCACCACCACCACTCCCTCCCTCACGCCCACCTCCACCCCAGCCACACTCACTGTTAACAAGAAAACCAAAGGGCTTATTGATGGGCTTTCCAAATTCTTTACTCCTTCCCCTGTGGGCCGTCGCTCGCGAGCTGTAGCCATAGAGTTGAGCTCTAGAGACAAGGGCACGCCCAAGCTGTCCCAGCATCCAGAACCGTTCGCCTTTGCTTCTGATGCCCCTCATAAGATAACCCCGACATCCTCTGCACTTCCTGCCACTTCCACGTCACCAGGACTTAGCTCCCCCCCGCAGGTGTCCAGCAGCTCCACCTCGGCGAACTCGCCTCAGAGCTCTTCCAGCCAGTCTAGTGTTCCTTCCCTGGGTAGTCTCTGCAGTAGCAGCCAACTGAAGGGACTCTTTGATGGACTCTCTCATATTTACACGACTCAGGGACAGTCGCGGAAAAAGAGACTACCGTGCTACGCACCACCTAAGCGCAGGCCCTATAAGCAGGACTTGTCCCAGTGCCTTGGAAAGAACGAGTTTAGCAAAAATAGGTTCCACCCCACCTCTGCAGGGTCTGGCCGACTCAGAGGACCCTCTTTTAAGATGGTCAGTCATTTCAAATGCAACCCTTTCCTTAAAAATCACAGGACACTAGGCAGACTGAAGTATAGAGTGAGAGCTCACAACGGAGCCACCTCACCAGAAAAGGGAGACTTGACAGATGGAAGAATTAAGCCTGAGAATAATCATGGTAAGCAAGGCTCAAAATACCAGCCAAGACCTGCGTCTCCACATCTTTAAGCTTCTTTTTTTTTTCTTTTTTCTTTTTTTTTTTGTTAAGCTTGACACTAGCAATTGTAGAGCTATTTTCTTTTTGAAGTCACCCTCAACATTCTAACAGGCTACTAATCCTCCTCCTGATTTGAATTAGTTTTAGTTCATTAACACAGTTTCGTTGCGTTTTGACTTGGCTGCGAAGTTTCAATGGCTTCCATCTTCTCGCCCGTTGGCTTTTTGTCATAGTGCATGGCCCACTAACTCCCTCATACCGCTCCTTGCTCTGTCCTTGACCCTCTCCAATGGTGTGCACATTGTGATCACCACACAGTAGAGCCTGTAGTCACATTGCGCTCCTCCTCATCCCACTGTGTCTTCTTAGCCTCACTTCCAGTGGTCATTAGACACATACAACCCAGTAATTCAGCCACCCAAGTTGACTCAGAGCTGACACGATGATTACACCCAGAAGTGCACTCACCCTCATATTTTACTGTCCACCAGAATGAAGTCCTAGTAGGAATAATAACAGAAGAAAAACTAAAGGATACATACTTCAAGAAGTTTTGAGCTTCTGCTCAAACAAGCAGCAGTATATATTGCCTTGCATAGGTGTTTAAACCCATGGATGTTTTTTCACATTTTGTCACAGTACAACCGCAAACTTTAAACCGTCATTGGGGTTTATGTGGGTTTTTTGTGATAGAGTAATATGAAGCATTAATCTAAAGGGACAACTAGTTCTCACCCTTTTTTTTTAATGTTTGGTGTGCATTTGTAATTACCTTTAAATATATGCTTTGTAGAACTAAGTTTTGCTACTATTATAACTGCAGGATTGTTGGGTTATGTATATACTAGCTTTGTACATTCACAGAATAAATGCAAAATAGGTCATGTTCTGTCAGTTTAAGTTAAGACCATCTGAGAACAGCTGTGGTGTAGGACGTGTATGAGAGCAGTGAGATGTGCTGCAGGAGTGACGGAGGAGTTCAAGGTGGATGTAGGACTTCATCAAAGGTCAGCTCTAAGCTCCATCTTGTTTGCTTTGGTGATGGACAGGAAGACAGTTGAGCTTAGAGTGGAGTCTCCATGGGCTGTGATGTTTGCAGATGAGTAAAACAGTTCCTTTGAGGAAAAGACAGAAGGCAGAACTGGAGGTTTCAGAGCTCAAGATGTTGAGGTTGTCTTTGTGAGTGATGAAGATGGATAAAATCAGGATTGAGTACATTGGACAGACAGCTCAAGTTAGATGTTTTAGAGATGAAATCAGAGAGGCCAGGTGGTTTGGACATGTGCAGAGGAGACACAATATTCATAGCAATAAAAGGATGCTGAGGATGGAACCACAGGCTGGGGGGGTCAAGAGGAATTTACAGATGTGCTGAAAGAAGACATGAAGTTAGTTGGTGTGAGGGTAGGACTACGGTAAATGAAGTCCTAAAGGGAAAGAAGAATAGAAGAGTAAGGTCTTTGAACTTAAATTATGAAGTTTTGCCACAGATTCTCAGTCTAAATCCTATTTCAGCTCTGTGTGTTTAGGGTTGTTGCCCTGGTGGAGCGCAAACCTTTTGCAGCTTCTAAGGGTTTTTTTTCCCCAGGATTGCCTATCAACTCTGACCAGCTTTCCTGTCTCTGATGAGGAAAAGCAACTGAAGGCCAAAAAGTAAAATTTTGGTCTCTTCTAAACAAATCACTTGAGTCCACTTTAGTGTTGGACATGTTATACTTTTCCTTGAACAACTATTTTCTTCTTGCCACTCTTTCATTAAAGACAGATTTGTGGAAAGTACACCTAATAGATGTCCTGTGAACAGATTGGGTTTCTAGTCCTCCAGAGTTACCATCGACCTCTTGGCTGCTTCTCTGATTAATTCTCACTTTGCCCACTCAGTCAGTCAGTTTGGGTAGTAAAAATGCAGTTTGGTATACTCTTTCCATTTCCAGATACTAGACTGAATAAGGCTAATTTGGGAACATTTGAAAGCAAATGGTTCAACTGGATTCAATTCCTGCATTAACAGATTAGAGTGGCGGTAAATACAAATGCATGCCACAATTGTCAAAATGCTTTTGACTTTTACTTGTAAAAGGGTGCATAATTTTGTGCTGGTATGTCACTAAAATCATATTAAAAACATTTAAGTTTGTGGTTGTAACTTCATAAACATGTCAAGACGTTCAGAGTATAAACACATGTGCAAGGTACTGTATATCCATAAATATGCTGATGACACTTCACTTCCACTCCTAATGGGTTTTTGTTTTGGTGGTTAAGTCATGTTGTTGATGTCTTTCATAAAATTACTGCCTGCTTTCCAACATCAGTTGCTTTTCATGTCGACACTCGCTCCCCTCGCTGCATCGGCTTCTTAATTCATGGGAAACTGTCTTGGTGGATGACTAAGCACATGAAAGCGGTTATGCAATTAGAGTGATTTAGTTTCACTTCATTACATTAGGGATTTTAATACAAACATGCAAAGATGATACATTACGAAATTCCTCAGAGACTCGGCAGCAGTATTCACAGTATAAGAACATTTGCATAGAATGCATTTATGAGATTATTCAGCTTCGGCTGCTTTAAACAGGCTGGTGTTTGATGCGTTGGTGTTGATTTCTTATTGTGCCTGTGACAGGCCACCTCAGCAAGCTGCATGTGAAGCAGGAGGCCCAAGCGGACTTGGCGGCCATGTCTAGAGATCACGTCTCGGAGGAAGACATTGAGACATTCACTCGTGTCCAGGAACTTGCTGCTCAGGTGAGAAATGGGATAAGAAAAGTGTGGGGAATGTTGCGATTTGAGATTTCTACATAGCTTTGCATGTCGGCAAAGTACGGGGATAAAGCAGGGAGAGGCTGGTAACCCACCCACACAATCACGTATCCCATTTTTTGTGAGAGCTGCAGCCACCTGTCTATTATTCATCCATCCATATCTGTATGTAAAGCTTTACCTCTGAAATATTTTCTGTAAACTTGCAGACTGTTTCTATACTTTAAATATGAGCAAAAATAGACTGAACATCCCAGGGGCTAAAAATTGGCTAAAAAGAACAGAGAACTTTGAAAATTTGGTTCTAGAAAACTCTTCAAGTTTGTAAAAATGTCTATGAACTTATCATTTACATCTATGTTACGTGTAATTTGTTATGATCCCGCTTTCTCTGGTTGTTATTTAAATTGGTAAATGCAACAAAATCTGTTATGGTTTGACTGAAATGATCATATGCAGAACATTTCCCAGTTGGACGATAGAAAAACAGGCACATGTTCAGACTATCAGAATGACTGATTTGACAACCATAAAACTGCTCTTACTGTGTTTAAGAGGCCCATCTTGTTCTCGTGTATCTTGATGTATCTGTTGTTCCCTCATGGGAAGCATAAACTCAATTTATTTCAATATAATAACATTTACTGATGATAAAAAGCAATGTAACTTTAAATGATTTGAGTTGCTAAGCGATTCTTCATCTCTCATAGAAAACTGGCTCTCTAACGAACCCAGACTTTGTCCGGCATCCCGCTGTCATCGAATTCGGGAAGTACGAGATCCAGACCTGGTACTCGTCACCGTACCCGCCTGAATATTCAAGGTGATGTTTATTTTTACTTCAGAAGTTTCCTTCTTTTCTTGGTTCTGTTGTAAATACCTCTCATACTAGAAGTCTAAACTTCAGCTTTAAATATTGTCTCCAACAGATTACAAAAGCTTTATCTGTGTGAGTTCTGCCTGAAGTATATGAGAAGCAAAAACATTCTCCAAAGACACACAAAGAAGTGCGGCTGGTTTCACCCTCCCGCCACTGAAATCTACAGAAAGGACAACCTTTCCGTGTTTGAGGTCAGCTCTCCTTTATGGCTGCAGAGCAACAACTGTGTACAGCATGAGATTTCACCAATGAATGAGGTCAATAATGAGCAGGGGGAAATATACAAGCTGCTTAAACACTGTCCCCTTGCTTTCTTTCTTTCTCTCTCTTCTCTGTTTTTTCATGTTTAGGTTGATGGAAATGTCAGCAAACTCTTCTGCCAAAACCTCTGCCTGTTAGCCAAGCTTTTCCTGGATCACAAGACCTTGTATTATGATGTGGAGCCTTTCCTCTTCTACATACTTACGAAGAATGATGAGAAAGGCTGTCATCTTGTGGGCTATTTCTCCAAGGTATGGATTACAGGGTGATTTTATGGGAAACTACGGATTACGACACTTCATTTTTTAAACGATTACAAAAAGACCTCAGTGCATTAAGTCTGCTTTTCCAGCATGGAAATTTGTTTTTTAAACTGATTTTGGAGGATTTGAAGTATATTTCTAATAATTTTGGCTTTGCCGAACAACTCTGACTTGCTAAATAACAGATTCTCTCATCAAGCTGATTTACTGATAATCATCAGTTACGTACCTAATTTCTCACTCAGCCGTGCTCTTAAATTGAAAGCCATTATGTGTGTGAGTGTGTGTTTTGTGTGTAAAGACAAGGACAGTGGCAGGTGCAGTAAATTGCCAGCTTCAGCAGAGCTCTGACATACTTGATCTGTTTCTCCTTCCCTCAGGAAAAGCTTTGCCAGCAGAAGTACAATGTCTCCTGCATAATGATTATGCCTCAGTACCAAAGGCAAGGATTTGGAAGGTTCCTCATTGATTTCAGTAAGTTCTTTAATGCTTGTTTTTGGACTACCAGAAACACAATTTCGCCTATTTTATTGGTCTTTACAAATAATTTTAGATTAAAAGGGGGATTTGTAGCTTGTGGCAAGGTGCTGTTATTTTGTTAAGGCTTTGAAAGGGTCTAATCAAGAGCATTCATGTGCAGTGCTTAGGCAATCACAGCGAAAAACAATATTATGGCTGCTTGTGTTATTCGATCCCTAGTAGTGTTTTCACCTAAACAGCTATTTCTATACAAAATAACTGCCCCCAATTCTCTCTTGTTGACTTGTGACGAGGTGTAGATGCTGCTTTTATGTTTGAGTGGTAGTAAATGCAGCACATACAATATTTATAGCTCTGCGGTCCACTTAAGAAAACAGTTGCTGCCTTGAGTGGATTTCTGTGTTTGGCCTGGCAGGTTTTTTTGTCCGTATAGGCATTTTTAAAAAGTAATAAGAAAAAATTCAAGAATTGTTGACTTTGTTTGTGTAAGAAAGGGGGAAAAAAATACTGGGGCGAGCGCAGGGAGGGCGGGCGGTAATGGAGCATTTGATTTCCTGTTCACTTTTGGGAGCCATTGAGACACAGAGATGCGAGAGGATCTGTGATATTGAGAGTGAGCAGATAACAAAGACGGGGATTAAGGGAGATTGAACGCAGCTGAGTTCTGAGCTCTTTGAAGGCTTTATTGGAAAATGTAGCTTTGGTGCTGGAAGTTGTTTAGATTAAGATTTTCTGTTATATTGGATTGTTTTGGAGGAACACATTTTCACAGGTAGCTCCAAAAATACGTGTTTGCTAGGAAAATATTCCCTTTGAACTCAAAACAGAAAAGAGCAGGAAATGTTTTTCTCGTTTAATTTCATTACGATATTCATTGCAATCAAAGGCTCATTATCTTAGCTTTAGTTATAAATATTGTCACAATCAGTGAAATATTGTTATATGTTCACTGTTCTGCCATTAGATGTACTTGTTTGGCTCTCAGAAGTGGGTGCCGTTAAAAGGCATTAATTAATTTCATGTCTCTCGTAATGGATGACCCTTTACAGGGCGGCCATGAAACTAATTACACTCGCATACATATTAGATTTTTTCTTGTTCATTATCTGTCCTTAGTGCAGTCATGTGAGCAATGACATTCAGTTGGTTCTCTGTTTGGCTCCTTTATAGTGCCAGGCTAAAGTATTCATATCCCGTAAGCTTTTTCCGCATTTTGTTGCGTTACAACCAGAAACGTTTAGATATTTTATTTGGATTGCATGTGATGGAACAGCACAATAGCTCATAGTTGTGAATTTAATATGGTAATTACTTTACAAGTCTCAAAAACAACCTACTAGTTTAAACAAAAACTTTATCAGCCTCCGTCGTAGCTTGCTAACAATGGCTGACGACATAAAACGATGACTTCTTTGTCACATTCTGACCTCATTGAATATGTGAGGAAACAACCCAGCGGCACTATTTAGCTTGGCTAAAGCATTTTTTTCGTTGTGTGTGTGTGTTTGATTTGTGTCTTTTTAGGTTACCTCCTCACCAGACAAGAAGGACAAGCTGGCTCCCCAGAGAAGCCGCTGTCAGAACTGGGTCGCTTATCCTACCTGGCATATTGGAAAAGTGTCATGCTGGAGCACCTTTATAAGCACCCAGATAAACACATCAGCGTTAAAGGAATCAGCAGGGCCACTGGGATGTGTCCACATGACATCGCCGCCACTCTCCAGCAGCTTGGCATGATTGACAGACGGGACGGCAGGTCAGTTTCACAGCCACTCTCTCCTTCAGTTGCCGCTTCTGCATGCCGTCTGACTTATCCAGGCCAGGGAGTATTTTTAACAGCATATCCATTAATGCTGCTGAATATTGACAGAAGTAAGTCAGGTTAAGTACCCCCAAGGACATGGAGCACCTGCGGTCCCGAAGAGCTTGTCTTTGTGCTTGTGTTTAACTGCACATCCCCCCGCCTCTCTTCTCTCTCCACTCTGACTCCTAATTCATGCGCTCTGCTCCTCTGTGTTGTAGGACTGTGTTGGTCAGAAGAGAGAGGCTGATTCAGAGGCACATGGAGAGGCTGAGGGCTAACCCGCGCAAGAATGAGGTGGACCCGGACGCCCTGCGCTGGACTCCCTCCACCACTCTGAATGCTGTCCTGTCTGAGGAAGAAAGGGAGGCAGAGATGGATGTAGGTTTCTGAGCTCGAGAGGAAAAAATGCATGTACACCTCAAAAAGTTAGAATGTCATCAAAAAATAGTTTATTTTATGAAATCTGTTCAGAAAGGGAAATTTGATGATTATTTACATGTTGTCAAATTTCACATCTTGATAGTTATGATTCATCTCCTTTGCATCTTTTTCTAACTAATTTCTTCCTTCCACTCAACTTTCCATCTATATTAATGACATTGCTTTTTCAGCAACTATGTGTAATGAATTTATGCAGTAGGTTTTTCAATTTTGAACGGAATCAAACTAAAGTAAATTAATGTTTTATTGAGCTATGCTGGTAGTTATTTGTCTCCATGTACCTGAAATGCTTTTAGCAGATGTATGTTAGATTGGCTGAGGAGTTTAAATTGAGGCTAATAATGAGAAATTCACTTTGACTTTCAGCAGGCATCTAATGTTGTGCAAAATTACCCCTAAATCATCATATAATTGATAGTACTGAATAAACCATGAAATGCAATCTCTCTACGGTTGCTTTACGGAAATGTTTTCATCCTGACGGGCAGACATCCAATCAGGATGCTGCTCATATTATCTGGAAGAAACCTGCAATGATTCATTTGTCATGATGCTAATTCAAATCTCTTGTTTCCCCATTAGCCTCGTTGCTCAGATGGTTTTCTTTCTCTTTTTTTATTTCTTTATCCGTGCATGCTCCTTTCCCAGAGATAATGCATCTTGTCCGTTTAATTACCAGGCCGAGCGGCTGAAGGAGCAGGCCAGCTGCTGGGAGAAGGAGGAGAGGGAGGGCTACATGATGACTCATGGAAGCAGGCAACCTCTGACCAAGGTCCACTGCAAGATTCCCTACAGGACCTACGAGCGCCGGCCGGCCCCTCCTTGGTCCAGGCGTGTCCAGCGACCAGAGGTTGTGAGCGACGCCGACGACGACTCCGAAGGCTCACCACCCATCCTGACAAAAGCTCATGAATTGATTTCAGCCAAGAGAAAGGTGACTTTTACTGTTTGATCTGTCCTCCACGTGATTACCACATTGATAAGTCTTTAGCTAGATATTTCCCCTCATTAAAGAACATCTTGTTTACTTGCATGTGATATAAGTTTTAGTAATTACTCATAAAGTGTGCTCAGGCTCCAGTGGCTCCATCCTGTCTTCTGGAGCCTCCCGTGTGTGCCTGCAGCAGTAGATAATGGATTGTATTTTCACTGCTGGTGTCGAGACTTTGCAGCCTAAACCTTGTTCTATTGTCAGTGGTCATGGTTAATTTACCGCCCTCTTCTGTTGCTCCTCACATCTGTTCTTTCTATAAGGCACTGCCCCCTTGTGCTACAGATAATATTACACCGAACCAGAAAATGCCCTGATACTGGCCGGCTGAGTTTATTTAGTGCCTTAGTTACAGTATTGATTTCACATTCTGCTTGTGAAAGGGGTTTTGAAGAAGAGTCGCAGGCAAGTCAGTGGGAAACAACTGAAGAATGTAAAATATAGACTGTGGTCTGCTTACTCTTGACTTTCTCATTTGTGGTTTTCCACACTGTGCTGCATTGCTTTTCACGCTGGATCTCATTTCACTCCTCAGCTGTCATTCTTAGCCCTTTACCCAACATTTCTAATGGAATAGGGCAACACCGTTTTTTTTTTTTTTTTTTTTTTTTTTTTGCAGAGTAAGGGGAAGGGTGAAAGGAAATTGCTCTGTGGCCCTTAAAACAGAATTTTCAGTGGCATGCTTGGAAACTAAAGAACAGGAGCTGGACTTGCAATAACTCTCACAAATAGAACTATTTTCTCAGCTAACAGATTTTAATGCCATTGTTATGCTTTTAATGTGTACTTTATATTACATTTGGTGACTTTTATCATTCTTCTAAAAATACAAAATTTGGGAAAACTACAGTCGCAGTGACTTTAATCATGCAATCTGAAATACAGCTGAAGATTCTGTTTCTTAAATTACCTTTCAAAATAAATTTAAACCCCTTGAAGTCTACTTATATTTTCCCACATTAAACCCACAAATGTAAATATATTTTAATTGAATTTTATGTTACAGACCAACATAAAGTAATGCATAACTGTGAAGCAGAATGAAAATGAAGTTTTAAAGTATGATGTGGATTTGTATTCAGTCCATTTTATTCCGATACCCATACATAAAATCCGGTTCAATAAGTAGATCCTACTTGTGTAATTTAATTTCTGTATAAATCCACCTGTAGTAAAAGCCTCCGGTGTTCGGTAGAGAAGATTAGCGAACGAACAAGCAAGACAGGTCGGCAAAGAGCAGAGTTAGGTGATAAAACAATATTTCAAGCTTTGAAATTTTTACAGAGCACTGTTCAGTCCTTCTACTTCACAACATTTAGTCTGGAAGCCCATGTTAATTTTAGCTCCAATTGAAATAAAACAATTTTACTCAACTTTTAGATTTATGATGTTTGGTTTGTTTATCTTTCAGAGCTCAGTGGTTATTAAGAAGCGAGGGCGTAAAAGGAAGCGAATCAACAGCAGCGTAACGACAGAAACAATCTCTGAGACGACTGAGGTTCTGAACGAACCGTTTGACAACTCAGATGATGAGCGTCCAATGCCCCGGTTGGAGCACACTTCCAGGATGAGAGAGATGGAGGATGATGAAGACGACGACGATGATGATGATGAGGAGGAAGAGATGCAAAAGTACAAGATATCAGCTTTACCAATGAAGCGGCGAAGAGGTCGTCCAAGGCTTGAAAAAAATACACGCAAAGACAATCTTGAGCGCTGGAATGAAGGTATTTGCATCTACTTAAAAATCATTCTTTACAAATGTGGACAATTTTGTTGGCGATCTGTTAGAGGTTAGAATTTAACATTTTTGTAGTTTCAGAAAAAGTCTATAAAATTTCTTAAATTCATGCATGTACCTAAAATTAAGGTCTTAAATTAATTTTAAAAAGCTGGCCTTTAAACCTGCTAAAACCCTGGATTAAACTACTGCAATGGAACATAAAGAAATTTGAAAACTAATGACAAAACTTGCCAACAAAATTATCCCCATCTCCACATTAAACAACTTCTTCTGCGTGGATGGAATTCAGAGATGGGACGTCTTTGATGTGTTTGTTTTTCAATTTGCAGGACCTGAACTGGTTTCAAAGAGATCCAGCAGACCCCGTCCAGTGAAACGGAAGAAAGGCTGGCCCAAGGGGGTCAAACGCGGCCCTCCTAAATGGAGGCTCAAGAACAGCTTCAAGCTGAATCTCTACACACCACCAGAAACACCCATGGAGGCAGAGCAGCACCATATTCGCACTGAGGAAACGAAACACATACCGGACCAGGAGTCATTCAGCGGCGACGAGGAAACAAAAGCAGGAGGATCCTTGGACAGTCCAGATGTTATGCAGGAGGGGCTCCACTCAGAGCCCCCAAGTCCTGCTGATCATGGCTCCCAGACTTCAAGCTCCCCTGAAGGGTCACCAGTTGCTTCGCCAGCATGTTCACCTGCTCTTTCTGTTGAGGCTCCCTCCCCGCAGCCTGAGGACAGAACTGACTCACCGGAACCACCAGGGGATGACAAGCAGGATAGCGGTCATGATCCTGACTCTCCAGCCAAAGACATGGAGGACAGTTCTGAGAGGGCTGCATCGCCAGAGAACAGCAATGAAGAAAGTTACGAGGAGGAGCAGAGAGCTCGGATAGAGGATCAGAATGCTGATGATGAAGATGAACGTCACAGCAAGAAGGCGGTGCCTGAGGGCGGCACAGAAGAATCAGAGCAAAGTTTGAAAGACGCACCAAATGTCACTCAGGCTTTTTTAGATCCAAAAGAAGACGACAGCTCTGAACTAAGTCAGCAGGTTTCCAAAGAATCCTGCAACAAAGAGGTACCGGTTAGTGTTGGAGAAAAACTGCAGGATGCGATGCCAGAAACTACGGCAGAAACTTCACCTTCTGCAGCAGCAGCAGTCACTTCCATAGCTCCACCAGACTCTGATAACCCAGCAGACTCTGACTCTGAGGAGGAAAGCGCGCCCAGCCCTGGTCCAAACCACCCACCTCTTCCACCCGTAGGAAGGTCCGTGCTCAGCCCCGTGCTGAGAGAGGATCCCCCCATCTGCACAGAGTTTGACTCAGAGACGGTCCAAGCTGTTCAGTCGCTGACGCAGGAAAGTGAGGGAGAGACGGTGTTCCAGGACTGCGCCGAGAGCCAGGAACCCTGCAGGAATCTGCAGACCTACGCCCACGTGGCGCAAAGCCCGCAGCTCACTCCGCTGGACGACTGCCCTCAGTCGGACCACAGCAGCCCCCTCTCCTCCGCGCAGTCCCATCCCAGCCAGTCTGTACGCTCTGTCAGCAGCCCTGCTGTCTCCATCCTGGAGAGTGGCTACACGCAGATAAGCCCAGACCACAGCGCCATATCGGTGCCCTCGCTCCACAATATGGAGACCAGCCCCATGATGGACGTGCCATCGGTGTCAGATCACTCACAGCAGGTTGTGGACAGCGGATTCAGCGACCTGGGTAGCATCGAGAGCACCACGGAGAATTACGAGAATCCCAGCAGCTATGACTCCACCATGGGGGGCAGCATCTGCGGCGCGGGCCCCTCCCAGAACAGCTGCTCGTACGGCACCATCCCCCCTAGCAGCTGTGCCGTGAGCCAGCAAATGGCGGCCGTCAACCCTGGCGGTTGCGGGATGATTCAGCAGAATAGCCTGAGCTCACCGTCACACTGCGGCGTCAAGTCGCCACAGGGCTGCGTGGTGGTGGAGAGGCCCCCCAGTAACTCCCAGCACAACCAGCACAGCCAACACAGCCAGCGCAGCCAACACAGTCAACACAGCAGGCATGGCCCGCCACACAATCAGCACAGCCAACACAATCAGCACGCCCCACACAATCAGCTCAGTCAACACAGCCAGCACAGCCACCACCACAATCACCACCCGCAGCACAATCAGCTCAGCCAGCACAATCAGCACGCACAGCACAGCCTCCACAGCCAGCAGCAGCCGCCGCCCATGGCCCAGTGCTCCATCCCTCCCAACTTCACCACCACCATGCAGCTGGCGGACATCCCTGAGTCTGGCAACCCCAACTTTGCCCTCTATGAGAGAATCAACCCTCAGGGGGAGTACGGCAGTGGGCATTACCCCCAGTCGTCGGGCCTCAGCCTAGCCAAGCTGCAGCAGTTCACCAACACGTTCATCGACCACCCTCACTCCAATCCGTTCAACCACGCAGCCCCACACCCCATCACGTCGTACGCAAACAATCCTTCGCTGTCATCACAGCACTCCAGCTTGGTGTCCTTACCCCAGAATCCTCACAGAGTCCCCAACCCGCAGGTGCAGGCCACCATGACCCCGCCCCCAAATCTGAGCTCCCCATCATCCATGATGCTGCAGCCCAACATGGGCATCTCCCGCTCGCAGCGCGTGCCCCACATGCCGTCGAAGAGCCACATCTCGGCACGCTCCAAGTCTGCGCCGCTGTCCCACAACCACCAGCAGCAGATGTACGCCCGACCACCGCAGGCCGTCGCCATGCAGGCGCCGTCCAGGACCCTGGCCGCCATGCCGCGCATGAACATGAGCATGAACATCATGCCGGCACCGGGCTACAATGTCAATTCAATGAACATGCCCTCCCTCAATGCCATGAATGGCTACGGCATGAGCCAGCCCATGATGAACAGTGGCTACCATGGCAACCACGCCTATATGAACCAGTCACCCCAGTACTCTATGCAGATGGGCATGATGGGAACGCAGCCATACCCCCAGCAGTCCATGCAGGCTCCGCCACATGGCAACATGGTGTATCCTCCAGCTGGTCACCATGGTTACATGAACACGGGCATGTCCAAGCAGTCCCTGAAAGGTCCCTTAATCAGGCGGTAACTCTCCGCAGGACAGAGCTGCTTCTTCTCCTGTGCATTTGGCTGTTTTTAAAGATGCACTGATTAGGCCTTGCTTTCTTCTTTTCTTGGTGTCTTTTTTTCCCGTTTTTCTTATGTTTGTTACTTAAAAAAAACCAGCAGCAGCACTTGTAAAGAATGCAAAAACTTTCATCCGTGAGGTAACTTTTAAAGCTAACGTTAAAAAGTATTTTTGTTCCTCCAGATGGGAAGCCTTACATCATTAAGATGAAAATCTATTTAATTAGTGTTAGTGTCTCTGATGTGTCTTTAGGCCAGGCGGGTTCGGAGCTCAGTCGTAGAAGTTTCATCAGTGTAGCAGCCTCAAACGAAGCCATTTAATGCGCCTGCTGCGAGTGGAAATAGTGGCTGTTCAGTGTACCTGTCTAACAGTGCTGACAATTAGTTTGTACTATACTCATGCCTTTGTATATTTAAATTATTGTACTTATTTTGTAAAGTGATAAAAAGCATGCTTCAGTCTCTGTTAGTGACAGTGCATTGAGTAGTACTGTACAAGTGTTGTGCTTAATAGCAAGCCATTTAAAAAAATATATGGCCTTTATTAGGTTTCCCTTCACAGGGAGAAAGATGAAACTATATTTTATTAAATCTAATAATGTAAAAAAAATGTAAACTTTAGTCTTCTGTTTTTCTGTTTGGTTTGAGAGGTTTTATTGCGATGTATGTATAAATCTGAAGCCTTTTGTAACAGATCTCCTCAAGGCAGCTTTCTGTTTAATAAAACAGACTGATTTCTGTCAGAAAATAACAAAGCATATCTCAGTGTTTGTACCCTGAAAAAGAAAAAAAAAATTCTAAAACATTTCAGTGTCTCGAAGTGTGGCAGAATTTAAAAAGAACTAAATGATTATAATGATGAAATAACAATAAAGATATAAATTTAGTCCAAAGTTGATATTTTACATAATGCCTTTAAAGCTACGTTTTCATTCCATGTGTAGATTTGTTTTCTATCTTTATAAAATGTTGGATTTATATTTTACCGAATTGTAGAAGAATAGAGCCTGTGAATAGACCAAACTAAGCTAATGGATTGCATGTAAAACGCAACTTGTACTTGTGTTTTTGTTAATATTGCTCTTTTGTAGCCTTTGTACCTGTACAGAGTTGCTGGTAAGAACGGGGGGAAATATCTGGCTATGTGCACTCAAATCGAACAGAATGACATTCTTGTATTTATGACTTTTCTCCTTTTGTCAGTCACTTAAAATGCTGTACATTTTAGCATAAGAATAAATTATGATTGACCATGTACTTGATTGTTCTCCTTTTATGTGAGACACACCTTGGATTTCTCTTTAAAAAAAAGTATCAAGGCGTTATCCAAATCAGAACAATGAAACCAAAAGTTGTAAAATGTCTTTTCAAGGCCACACAGTGAATATTTGAATTGGTATTAAGAAGGCTTGTTTGTCCAAAAGTTGTGTTTTTCTTATTTATATTCAAGGATGTGAAAAACACACATTTACTTAAAAAAAAAATCCTTCTACAATTATCAAGTTTAGTTGACTTGATTTGACTCTTAAATTTATACGCCTCCTCTTTCCTCCAGGAGCTGCTGGTCTAGTTCCCTCAGCTGCTTCAGGAAGCCCCAGTTAGGGATGATCCGTCTGTGTCTCTTTACGTGCTCGATGGCGTCCACGATCGTCATGTTCTCGTAGATCATCAGGTAGGCGAGAAAGAGGGTGGCGGACCGACTCCTTCCCATCACACAATGAACCAGCAGTTTATCTGGAGATAAATCATGAAACAATTTTTTGTTTCTTCAGAAGTGGTAGATGAATAATAAAATAACAGCAAGTGTGCACAATCAGCAGAATTTACGTTTAAGGAAATAAAATTAGGGATAATGTAAGTGCCTGTGAATTATTGATTGGATTATGATGTTTATTCTTGACATATCCAGTCCCGTGAAAAAGTGCTTCTTGAAATTTTGTCCCACAATGAACCAAAAATTTCAATACATTTTGTTGGGGATTTTATGTAATAGAGCAACACCAAGAAGCTCATAATTGTAAAGTGAAAGGGAAAGTTTTATTAACATAAATTTGGGATTGTCAATCTTAAAGTCTTGGACAAATTCTCAGTTACATTTCTATCATGGATTTATTTTTTTCTATAGCTTACCGCTGCAGGTTTTGTCCTGCTGGAACTTGAACCTCCACCCCAGTTTTACTGAACAATTTTGAACACCTTCCTACTTCCTCCAGCTACTTCGTGCTGGTCTATTAATCGAATTAAAGTCTGGGGTTTTTGTAACATGATAAACCAGAAAAAAACAACCCGTAGAGGTATGAAAGCCTGTGCAACACATTGAAGTCAGCGTGATAGAGACAGTAACCTTTCTGTGAAACTGGTAAAATTGTCTTACTCTGAGGATTTCTCAGTGTTTCCCGAATGAACTTGGCAGCAGAGAAGAAATGCTGGCTGAGATCAAATGTCGGGATGTCTTCTGCAACCACACCATTGTAAACAATGTCCATGTCTTTGTAGTAGCCAGGTCCAGTGTCAACATTGTTCCATGTTCCTTCTGCTGCATTCAATATGTGAGTAACTCCCAGCCTCTTCAGGGTACACTTATCCATAGCAGTCTCCCTGCAGGAAGTCAATAAAAAGTACTGTTCATACTTGATAATTGTGTGGAAATAAAAAGAGCCTTTCTGACAATATGCAGTAGGTTACAAGATCTTAAAACGCAGAATGTGATAATCTAAATAAAGTCAAAAACAGACGAGAACCAAGGCCTGACATTTGTAAGCTAGGAAAGGGTTACAAAGTCATTTTAAGGACAGAGACTTTATACACAAATGGAGAAAGCATAAAACAACGGTGAATCTCAGGTGTCCCAGAGCAAATTGGCACAAAAGAGCCCAGAAAATCGTCTAAAGCACAAAAATACACAAAGATTGCATCCATGTGTGAGATCCAAGTAAAAAATCAAATACTTCTGTGGTTTTCTGTGGTCTATCGGAACAAAATTGGAACTTTTTGGAACGTAGGGGTCTCATTAGATCTGTTTTAAAACCTAAAACAGCATTTCAGAAAAAAACATCCTCACAGTCAAACATGGTGGTGATAGTGTGATAATCAGAAGCTGCTCTTCTGAACCTGAACAGTTTCTGTAATTGATGGATCCATAAATTATGCTTTCTAGGCAAATGTCTTGCAATTAGCTTTTGATATCTTTTTGTGAAGTCAAAGTGAAGCCTAGCCAAAGTCTGGACTTAGATTTCATTAAGACATGTGGTGTCGTAACCCCTCTCTGGTACTGAATTAAAACAATATGCCTAAATTTCTTTCCAGCAATTTAAAAGACTTGTTGCCAATTACCTGTCTAAACATTATGTTTAGGGGCGATTGCTTTTTCTACAGGGCCACAAGGGTTTAAAATGTGTTTTTTATTGCATCTTGTATTTGCTCAGGTTGTTTGACATTTGAATTTGTTTGATGATATGAAATATTTAAGTGTGAGAAAAAAGAAAGAACAGGAAATCAAGGAAGGCAACCAATTTTTCACACTATATTTTTAGACTGTCTAGTGTTTCTTTTTTTTTTTTTTTTTTACTCACTCATCTCCAATGTAGACGTTAGACCAGACCTCGTTGACATGAGTGTAAGCCACGCTCCCACGGTTGAGGATTTTCTCCAGCTCGTAGGTCCCAGGTGTGACATAATCGTCCACCATGCTGGACTCCTCTGCTGCTTTTGTAGCGTTTATCTTTGATCCAGCCTTTGACTCATAAGAAGCCTTTTTTTTCTCCTCACCGTGGCTTCCTTCCATACATTGCTCCTTTGCCTGAAGTCGTGAAAAAGCACACTTTTTGTTTTTATCTTCCGCGTGCATCTCCAGCTCAGCTCACTGAGACATGAAGGACCTTTGTTTTCATCCCTCTACCAGATTGTTGTGAAGCAACGCTCGAAGGCAGAACATAGGAAGGGTTAGTTCTGGGCGCAGATTGTGTAACCGTCTCTGTGACAGGGCATCAAATGCAGAGGATATTTTTAGGGCTGTGATGTGGCAGGGACCCCCTGACCTTAGCTGCCATGTGTTCCTGCCTGTGGGGAAAAGCTTCCACCCAGCCAGTCCCTGCCATCCACATCTAAACATGCGACTTTAATCTCCGCTGCTGGCGGCAAGCTGCGCTTATCCAAACTCTGAGCTTGCCAGAGGATACCCACATGCAATGGAGTGAACAGGGCACTCTGAGGCTTTGCTTCTTGAAATCGCGTCAGTCTCTCTTAGCCTTTCTGCATGTCTTCAGATGCAGGGAGAAAGCGTGTAAGTGCAGCCTTACAACACCCGTTAAGGATGTTCTGCATCTCCCGCAGCCTCTCGGGGGGCCGTAGGCTGGAGCTGAAACGTGTTAGACGGTGAAACAGATGAGGTTTTCAAGTGGGATGGCACATGCCTTTGATTCCCCCATTATATGATATGCACGGTCCATTCAGAGATCTAAACGCAAGCCCCCAAAAGTGGGAGCGCAGTGATGGCTGCATTGCAGGATGGCGGGATGAAGCTGCTAACATGTCAGACTGAGTTTTCACACCATCAGGCCCCTTTTACTTGCTCCCCCCTCATATCTTCATACCCCGCCATCATTCATTCTGACAGTGAAATCATTAAACCTGTGATATCCAATTCCTTTTATTTTGACAGCATCTTTCTCCCAGCGAGCTCTGGAGAGCATTTCTTATTAAGATGGCTTCGGCTTTTCATCTCTCTTTCAAAGTCTGACCTGAATCTGTATACTCCCTCAGAACCACGATGGCATATTTTTTGTCATTTTGCATCAAGCCTTTTTAGACATTTTACAGTTTTAACCATACTTCACTGGACTGAAATGAATACTTAGGTGGAGCATTGTTTATTTATAGGTGTAAGCTGTTTCTGTGTCTTTCAGTGCAGCAGGGGTCTCGGCCGTCTGGTACTAATGGTGGTGTGTTTTAGGCAGTGATATTCTGCAGATTAGAGATCTATCATGGGAAATTCTCCCTAAAGACTGGAATTGTGTGTTTCTCCTGTTGGTCGTCAAACATTGCATTAATTCAGATCATGAGGATTGCATGTCAAGATGTTTTATGTGGTTACTGTGACTTGGAAAACTATGACGGAGTATTAGGGCCATTCTAAGAAAAAATTCAATTCTGAAAATAGTCATAAAATTATGAGAATAAAGTTATACAAGAATAAAGTCAAAATAATCTGAGAATAAAGTCATATTTCAACAATAAAGCCATAGTATTATGAGATTTAACTCATAATATCCAGCGAATAAAGCCGTACAAGAATAAGCTACTAAAAATATGAGAGTAAAGTCATAATATGTATTCTCATAATATAGCTTTATTTTTGTATGAGTTTATTTTAGTAATTTTATGACTTTATTCTCGCAATTATTTTTTTTCCTTATAGCGTGACCTTAGCTTCATTTTTATTTTTTTTTGTTTAGTTTTTTTTTTTCTTTCTTTCTTTTGGAAAAACTTGTGCAGGGTGAAGTCATTTGTCAAGCTGCTAACAAGGCAAATTGAACAGCCTTAAAAAATAAAATAAAATAAAAAATAAATTGAACAGCCTTGCTAAAGTCGCCAATGAATGTCTTTGCCACCATAGTGCTGAAATTAGAAACGGATATTTCACCCTCATCTCTGGCTGCAAGTAAAGAGGCTTACAAGAAATTATAAATTTGTACCGAATTACTTACCTCCAGTCAGGGAGAAACTTCATGTGTGTCTGTTGTAGCTGTAGCCGTTAAGTGTACGAAAAGAGCCGTTAAGTGTACGAAAACAGGAAAAAACTGTTTCACGTTGGTCCCAGCGTAATGACGTCACGGAGTTGTTTTTCACTTACTTGATTTTTTTTTATTATTATTTTTAGGTTATGTCTCAAATAAAATTGTGTTGGTCACTTAAAACTACTTGCTCTATTTTAAAATAAAATTGGTTCAAAATACAGAAATCATTGCTAACATTTAGACCATTTTATATGTCAGTCAAATCTTCATTTATTTCTGTCATATTTACACAGTCCTTGAAATATTTGTTAGGATGTATTTGTGAAGAGGACATAAAATTATTATTCCAAAAGTTGGGTTTTTTTGTTGTTGTTTTTTTTTAGAAATATCTTAAAATTGCAGGGTGCACTCATAAAACCCCAATAAAATATATCTCAAAATGTGAACAATTACAGGGGATGTAACTATTTTCACAAAACACTGAACACCAGTAATATGTCCTGCTCTTCATGATTAACTTTAGATATTTTATTTAAATATTATTTCTTTTCTTGAAGATATTTTGAATAAACATTTTTCATGCTTTTAAGCTCGCTGTTGAATAATCATATCTGTAATGAGATATGATTTACACACATTTGTAATCATCGTTTTCAAAAGGCAATGAATAAAAATGTGTTGGACAGCAAAATTCAAAAACAAAAAAATCCAGACTGAACCATTCTTGTTTATATATATATATATATATATATATCAAATATTCATAAAGATGAAACTCCTTTTAACATTTAACAGTATATCATCCACACCTTCTCTCCACCTCCGAATGTTACATTTTTCTTCTTTGCAAAGCTGAGTCCAGCTGACAGAGCTGATTCAGAAACCCAGTGTTCGGGAGGATGTTTCTGCTCCTGCAAACGAGCTCCACGGCTTCCACCAGGGTGAGACCTTCTTTGATCATGAGGAAGGCTAACACGAGAGTTCCTGAGCGGCTGATTCCCCGAGCGCAGTGGACGAGTACCTTACCTGCACAGAGAAAAAAACACAACACCTGCGAAACTTCGCCACAGAATATAGTGTGTTGGAGGAAAAAAAAAAAATCAGTTTTCACATTTCCTTGCATTACAGCCAAAAACCTCAGAGTATTTTATTGGGATTTTATGTGATCGACCAACGCTAGCGAAGAGAAAAGAATGTTTTCCCATTTTCTTTGCAAATACAAACTTTAATGTATGCATTCCTATTCAGTCCCCTTTACTTTAATTAAATAAAAAAATAAGATTCAACGATCTTCAGGTACCCACCTGGCAGGGTAGTTTTCTTGAGCAGGGTCAGTGAAGCTGGAAGATGGATGGAAAAAGTGCTGGAGGGTTCATAGGATTTGAGACTTGTGTGGATTCACCGTCCAGAAGAATATCAACAATAAATATACAGCCAAAGCTACAATGTAGTTTAGAGCGAAGCATATTCATGTCTTAGTAATGGCAAGATCGAAAATGTACTATTTTAAGCATTCCCTTATCCAACTTCACTGAACTTGAGCTATGTTGCTATTTTTCAAAGAACTATGGACAAAAAGTTTAGTGTCTAAATGCCACAATGTTGAGATTTTTATGCTTTATTTTCTTTTAAATTAGCAGTTAATCTCTACTGTCTGCACATCTTAGAAAATCCCATTAAAATACACCAAAGATTGTGGTTGCAGCATAAAATGTGAAATTAATAGTTTTCCAAGACACAGTGAGCTTTTTAACAATTCAATAACACAAGGTTGTACACTTAAAATAATATTACGTCGTTTACACTTCTCCTTAATCCAGAACCATAAAACTGACATTCAGTGCAGCCATCAATAATTTACATTTACACCCCAGGCTGCAAAAATGGTCCATCTTTAACCAACAAACCGTTATTACAAAATCTAGAATAAAACATGAGCCTTTAACTGAAGTTGTTTTCCTCATTGATTTTCACATAAGATGTAGTGAAATGTAAGCTGAAAGTGATTTATCCACATAAAACATTCAGCTTAAGACTCCAAAATGCAGGAGGCATCAGACTGTTTAGTCTTATTAAGAAATATTTACACTGTCCCTCTTACAAAGCAAGAAAGCAACAGATTTGAGCATTATTTAGTCATAATTTTGCAGATTTTGTTGACATTTAATCCATCTTGGTGATGCATCACATTTGTGCCTCATGAGTTACCTCCACGCCTCCGTCCTGATGCGGTTTGATTGAATCGTACCTTTCTGACTCAGAGCTCCATGAATGAAATCAGCAGTGTCTGAGAAGAACGGGCTCAAGTCAAAATCTCTGCAGTCTGCTGCCTCTACTCCATGATACTGTATGTTGGTGTCTCTGTAGAAACGTGGCAGGGTGTCAATGTGCTGGAGGCCATCTGCAGCATTCACCACGTGTGTTATTCCCAGATTCTGTAGCAGCGTCTTATTTCGAGCTGTCGCCCTGCAAATAGCACCCAGAGATGATAGAAGGACTGTGACTTTTTGCTGTTTTTTCTCACCCGCAGCCATCTCTGGCAGCATATGTTTGCAAAAATGCATCACTGGTGACTCAAATGTACAGATTTTTTTTCTATATCCGTCTCATCAGTTGGTCAAGCATGTTTGCAGAAACAGTTTCACAATCACATCAGCACATTTCCCAAAAGTGAGAATGTCACTTACGCGTTCCCAATGAAGAGGTCGGGCCAGACCTCGTTGACAGCTCCGGTGGGACGCCTGTTCTTCAGCAGAAGGCCCAGCAGACCGCAGGTGGGCGGTGTCTGATCCACTGACTCCTCAGAGCTCATACCCGCTAATTCTCACCTCAATGTTGGTATATGATTACCACGATTTATATTCCTCTCGATTTGAACCTAAAAGCCAGATGACTTTCCCAAATGTGGTTCAGAAACGAAAATAAAAAAAAACTTACCACAACTTTCGTCTTTGCAAACCTTGCAATAACCTTTAACCAAACAGCTGCATCTGCTCAGTTTTGAGACTTAGCTGGAAATCAGGATGGTTAACCCGCTGGAAATGGACAGCTGAACATCCCAGAGGCTAAACTGAGGCAGTGTAGACTATTTATTCCTGTGTGCCAGAAGCCAGCCTGCGTCTTTGCAATGACTCTTTTAACATTTATGTTGGACTAGTGACTCAAAGCTGTATCAAACACATCTAAAATCACAGTTAGAAAAGAATATTATCTGTAAACTTTAAAAACACAGAGTCAAGTTTACAGGTTGCACTTGAGATTCCTAGTGACGGTCAATAAAGCTCTGTTGTTTGACTGTTTTTTGTGCAGCTGGGGATTTCTGTTGTGAGATTCTCAACTTGATTTAAAAGTCCAAATGCATAGACAAACACTGGTTGTTTGCAACTGATTGAAGTGAAAATGGTCACTGAATCATCCAGAAAAGAGAATTAAAGAAACCCTGAAATAAATTTAAATTCAAACTAGATATTTTAGAGGTTTTAGATGCACAAGTGGGACTGAGTTGGTTGTAGGTTTTGGTTCTGATCTCATCTGAACTCAACAAAAATAAAATAAGAATGATGGGAACGTCCCTTCAGCCTTCACAGCAAGTCTGTTAATGTCTCAGGTTTCCACCACCCTGGCATCAGAGCTTCAACTCTTTAACTAAGATCTCAAACGTGGATAAAGATTTAGAGAAAATAAAACAACAACAAAACACCAGCTTAGCAATTAAAGGAGCTTTTCTTGCACACTTTAATTGTAAAAATTACAACCTAAATTTGAAGATTTCATTTGTATTCCAACCCAAAACATTCTTTCAAACATTTTGAAATATAACTAAGTTTCAACCTTCTGAAAATGAGTAAAGTCCAACTTTCTCCTTAGAACTACGTCCTAAGGACGTAGTTCTAAGGACGTAGATTAACACAGAGGCCACCCAGGAATATTAAAGTTTCGAGCTTTGTTGTAAACTCATTTGATGAAGGTTTATGCCGTGATTTATCCACTGATGAGGAAAATGTAAGGTGAAACTTTATCTGGGAATCAACAGCTTGGAAATCTAACAGATGGACATTGCAGCAAGGCCAGTCTGCCTGTTGTTCTCCACAGCGGCGAATGACAGCTTGTGACAGTAATTATTATTCAGAAAGCCATCAGAATACTTTATTATAGTGGGCTGTTCAGTGGCAGTGTAAAACGTAGCTTCAATGAATGGAAGGAGCTGAATGTCACACCTATCTGCACATAATCAGGCCACATTTTTCTTGTAATGTCTTAACCATTGCAGTACTGTACTGTAGCTGTTAAAACAATATTCTGAGGACACCACCTGTGACAAGAGTCACACTCAATGTCAAAGTTAAAATACTGAAATTTATTTATTTTTGTTCTAATTACATACCTGCAATTGAGCACTTGCGTGGTTCTGACAGAAAAACTATTGGTCCATATATTTGTTGTACTTGGTGTCCATTCTTGGCCGCTCAGCCTTGTGGTTTTCCTTTCTTTAAGCCAAGATTCTTTATAAAAAGTTTCAAACTGCTGTGGCAAGAAGTGTTATGAATAAACACTGCTTTTGGTGGATGAGGAGGAATTTTCCCTCTTGACCTGTTTTCTTTCACAACACTTTCCCAAGGTTACAGCACCTTTGGGAAAAATAGAAATACTCACTCTGTCCTGGCTGTCACTGCAATAAACATCAATTCATCCAATTAACAGTTTTGGTTAGAAAGCTCCAATTCTTTCCTGTTGAAATAACAATCAAATTTCTGGTTATAGGTTTATGACTGCCAGCAACAACTGCCTTAACCTTGCATTTGATCAGGTAGCTCTGCTTACCAAGTATGGCCCACTAGGCAACTCATTTTCCACTTCCAACTCCAAGACAATAAGTTGGGACTTCTTAGCATATCCTCAGGAACTCTAATCATTTATAGAGGACCCTTGTAATTGTATGATTTATGGACAACAAACTGCTAAAAGTTACAAATACTTGATGAGGCCCCCTCTGAAAATGTGCCTAATTATCTGTTTTATAAGTTCAGACATCAAATATACCTTAATATGCATTAATAAGCACAATGGGAACCGTTTTGGCACTACTGCAGAAGCTAACACCCACAGTTTTCCTTAATGAGTGCTGCTTCCAGATTGGCTGCTTTGCAAATCCCAGCCAATAGTGTCACATAGCATTGCGCCAAAATAGTTCAGCTTCCCAAACTGCATTTTCATTTGAATATTTTAGATAAACCCAATAAATAAATAAGAATACGTGCATTCTTTTGCAAATAATTTGAAGCAACATTCCACTAAAAAGAAACAAAGATAGGTGAGGTAAACTTTGAGGCAGAATGTAAGCTGTCCTGAGGAGAACTGTGGTTCTAACGTGCTTCTAGATGGTTCAGTTAGTCTTTTTGTCCCTGTAGGTCGGACAACCAATTTGCAAGATGACTGCTGGACTCAACTAGTCTCCTACAACTTTGCTCAACTAAGGCATAGGTTGCAATCTTTTGAGTTGTATCATAAATGGTCCTTCACCTCTTCGATGAAGTGCATGAGTTGGGTTGATGGTGGACCCGAGCCACTGAGGGACCTTAGATCCCACATCAGCTGATTCTCGCCAGTCTTTCACTATCCAACTTGCGGCCATGTTAGAATCTATTTTATATAAACAGGTCAGATGGGTTGGCACTGGAGACCCTTTGCATTGTTTGACGACCTTCATCTGTTGTAATGCAGTTGATGCACACCTGCATATAAAAATCCCCACTTTTACAGAAATGTTTGTTGAAATTCACTCATCTGCTTTGGAAAAGCGGTTTACAACCTTGTTGTGAAATATTTATGCTAGCGCTCTCAAGAATCCTACGGTTTCTGGCAACAACATGTGATGAAATATGCCCTTTATTGGCCATGTTGTTCTCTGAATTTGAATTGGTAGAGAACCTGCAACTGTAAAATGAACCACTGCAGGATTTAAATATTTTCTGCATCTTTTCCTTTACTTGGCTACACACTTAGGTTGTTAATTGCTTTGTCCTCTTGAAGTGTAACTCTAAAATATATAAGGAATTTCTTCTTATTATTGTAGAATTATTATTATACTTTTTTACATTCAATAAAATACAGTTCATGGCGACATCCATAAATTTGTTTTGATTTTCAATCAGTTTTCTTTCAAATTAGTCAAATAAAAAGTTATGCCTTGCAAAGTTTTATGGGTTATGTTTCTGCTCGCTTGTTTTTGTTCCTCTGAATGATTTTGAATCAAAGACCAACTGCACCTCAGTTTGTAATGTACATGTTCTTGTCCGAGATCATAACATTTTAAGCTATTATTAGCTTTTATTTGTAACACAGATAGAGTATATTTTACAAATGCAATACAACAATATGATTCACATAGTGTTTGTTGTTATAGCAGCTTCATATCAGCAAGAGGCCACAATGTAATTAAGCTTAGCTAAATCCATTCTGATGGTTCTTCTGCCTAATGACAGTGCAGCTTTTTGTCCAGACGTCGGAGCTGCTCCAGGAATCCCTCGTTGGGTGAAACATTCCTGTTGGCACTGACAGCTTTGATGGCGTCTACCAGAGTCATGTTCTCGTGGATCATTAAAAAGGCCAGAACCAAGGTGGAGGAGCGGCTGAGTCCCATTGTGCAGTGGACAAAAACCTTACCTGCGGACCATCAGAAACAAAAAAACACACACCCAGTGGATCACCTTCTTGTTGTGGCATTCCCTACAAGCTTTATTACTGCATTTACAACCACGCAATCAAGGGATTATTGTGTCAGACATCATTCTAAATGTCCAATTTGTTACTCCTCTGTGGATTAAAAACCATGAACATCACAAAAAGAGAGCACTTCTAACTCCAAAGTAAAAGTTTTCAACAATGTTGCAACAAATGTTTCTACACACGTTAATCCCGGGTTTCTTATCAGGCCCGAGGATTAGGGAGCAGAGGAGCGAGTAATTGAACTGTCTTGGCTTCTGTGTATTTCTTCCAGGGATTACCGCAGGCCCCGCCACACACTGGAGCCCCCTGATCAGCCGGCATGTGAAGAAGGAGGCCTCATCTTATTACTGTCATGTCAGATACCGACTTCACTTTGCATAACAGACCATGCAGACGCAGGCCACAAACATAATTGTGTAATTTCCATGTCCAATAAAAGTCTAGCTTACAAATTACCAGGGCAATCCATTTAAAACTAATTTCCCTGACAAAGGTCTGAGCCCATGAGAAGATTACCGTGGGGGAAGATATTAGCTTGATATTATGTTTAGTGTTTGATTTGCATTTTAATGAGTAACACAACTGGCGTTTGCTGTAGTGGGAATTGACTGACAAATGTTTCAACAATCTGCCTCGCCTTCACAAAGTGAACATGTGGATAATGATGAGAAACACCTTCAGTGCCAAGAGAGCCTCCTCACCTGTGGGCAGACCCAGAGCATTCTTGATAAAACTGGCCGCTGGGTAAAAGTAGGGACTCAAGTCAAAGGACGGCATGTCAAAAGCTTCCACTCCATGATAAGTGATGGTTGTGTCCCTGTAAAAGCTTGGTCCCGTGTTCACGTTGAATTTTCCATCAGCGGCATTGAGGACATGGGTGATGTGGTGAGCCTGGAGTGTCCTCTTGTCTTTTGCTGCATACCTAAGGCAAAAAAAATGGATATGTACAGTAACAGTCTGCATTTCATCAGACCAAAGGATAAATAAGCTATCTCTAGTTACACTGAATATGAAAGAAAGGGGTGTAAAAAGGTCTCACAATATAAAAACTTCTTGTCGCAGTAAAATTTCGATTGAAGAGCCATCTATTTTCTTCTTCTACTTTCATTTTGAGTTGATGCCACATGAGTCACTTACTGCCTGTTACCATAAACAACAAACAGATTGTTTATCTCATTAACAGAGACCCTTTTTGCAGTAATGCAATGGACCCCTGACTGTTTGCAGTTAAGCATTCACATTTTTACTAGCCTCCCCATTGCTTTTCTATGCAATTCTGCTTTATTCTCATCTCCCTTCAGTGGTCCATGTGGGATTTGTCCCCTGGAGCTCAATTTTTCTGGATGAATTTTATCCTGGCCAAATGGTGAACTGAAGGAGGAGTTGTGAATGATGGCGTCAATTTTCTGCGCTGTTTTTCAATTTTAATCTGCCTTTGGTTGTAGTTTGGCAATGGCAGGGGATGAAGTGAATGAAGCCATTCAGTCTGTGTTGATCACACTTCCAAATAACGAGCAATTAAAGTCTGAGCAAGAGGAATGCTTAAGACATTTTATTGCTGGCAAAGATGACGTGCCTTGTTTTCTTTTCCTGTGTCTGAGCCAAAGAAATGGCAAAGCATTTCCAAAATGATTGTACACCAGTATTTTAACTTCTATCCATAATGTGTAGACTTAGCCGGAGGTGATGTTTTTAGTACTAAATATGTTGTAAATGTATTGTAGACAGTGTTATAAACATTGACTGGTGATAAAACATGGATTGATTATATGGAAAAACTTGTGCAGCCATAATTCACTGACATTGGGAGAAAATGATACGCAAGCACATCAGTGCATTCTCTCTATTTAAATATATATAGCTTTTTTCAGATCTTATGTTTGCATGAATGCTGCCAAATATTTAGCACTTTCCTGTCTGAATACTACAAGTAAAAACCACAAATGCCACAAAATAATAGATAAACATCTCTGGATATAAAGGTTCTGACTTATTCTGTGAATGATTTTACTGGATTCATTGTTACGCCATTCATAACAAATGCAAATCAAACAGGTGGTTAATTCTCACATGTCTCCTATATAGATCCGGGGGTAAACTTCGTCCATACGGTTGTTCCCCCCTTTCTTTGTCCACATCAGTCTGTGTAGTTCAGAAGCTGTGGGGGTCTCATAGCTGCCCGCTTGCACCTCAGGGCTCGCCATGCTGCCAAGACCTCTGGGCATATCTTGTGCTACCTTCACTCTATTGCCAAGAACAGAACTGGTAATCATCTTTGCTCAACAATGACTGCTGAGAAGCATGCAAGAATTACCGAACAGGCCTGCAGGGTCTATAGCTCCTGAGGGCCTGGATGTCAGGTGACTCTGGTCAAGCTTTTCTCTGTATTAAATAACATTTTTCATTTATCAAAGGAAGCTCCACAAACCGACTATCATGTTTAAATATCTTAAGGTACAACTTAAGCTAAAAGGAAGTACAAAGGCACTTAAAACAATAAGGTAAGGGACTCAATAGTGCCTTGAAAGATGATACCATGAACCTGTTCAGATTTGTCACATTAAAACCAAATTGTTTATTGACATTGTATGTGATAGACCAAGCCACCTATACACTAACAAGAGTCCACCTGTGTAGTTTAATCTCTGTATAAATCCAGACGTTCTGTTAAACCTGAGGGTTTTGTGGACAACTTTAGTAATTAAAAAGAAGCATCAGCACAATAAAAACATCAGACAGCTCAGGGATAAACTTGTTGAGAAGTTTGAAGCAGTTAGGTTAGAAAAAGACAATGCCACAAGCTTTCATTATCTCTCAAACCTTAAAACAAGCCTAGAAAAACATTGATGCATAAAATTGCAATAATGTCCTCAGTAACGCACAGCAACTTTCATATATGGAGTTTTAAATTGCTTCTTTTCTATCTTCCTGTACCAGATATCTGTGCTGTGAAGCTTGCATTTTATTAACACTATTTAAGTGAATTAATTGCACTATACTAGATTTTTATCAGGACTAATTGTTAACTAACTGTAATTATAATTACTTGTGTCCTTTTGTGGTTTTTCTTGCTGATTGTCACAATAAACATAAATTTACTTGAAGTGAAACATTAGTAACTGAATGTAGCAGTAGATTTGCATATTGTTTCCATTTTCTCCTTTGAGACACACATGTTTTCCCAGCTTCTGACACGATACGCTTTACCCTAAAATGCTAAATGATTTAATTAAAAACACATTATACAATTCAAATGAGGGCATCATCTTATAAAGGGATAAAGGAAATGCAGGGTTATATAGAGGGCCTGTTAAGTAGAACATCCATTATAAGTATTTATATTTAGCCTTTAAATATAGACCACAGTTACTCCAATAAATGCTCTCCAAACTGGCACAGAAGCACAAGATCACATAATTATAAGTTGACCGTATGCTGCTCTCTTTATTTTATTTATAATTCAGCAGCTCTTGTTAAATTTATTTATCTCCAGAGAAACAGAAAGTTTGTATTCAAGGTCTTTAAACTGATTTTCATTTCCTGTATTCAGATCTAACCTGTGCCTTTACAATTTATATGCCAGGCTTTAGAGAGATTTCTACGCTACATGCTGTATACATTAGCATCAGTTTAGCCTTGTGTGTGACTGCGCTTAAGGCTGAGAGCGTACAACTGATGCTTGCACTACCGCAGCTCCGCTTCTTACTTGCAGGCTTTCTCATGAGTGGGGGACATGCTGTGGTTCTGATGTTTTTGTCCACAGTAATGAGTCATTGAGACCAAATCTGTTCCAGTGACCTTTCACTAAGCTGCTGTAGCATATGGAGGGGCACATCATGATGGCTGGATCCATCGCTGCTGATTGCCTAAGTGTCACTTAGAGGAGGTGCATGAAAGAAGAAGCTGCAGATGACCCAGTGCATGCTCCATGAGTGTTTGAGCATTGAAGGCAGGTTGAAGTGCATCTTTATACAACATAAACCCAGAAGTACCTGCAGGCTCTTCTTTCTCCTCATTGATCTAGGAGTGCAGCCTTTTCCCTCCCTCCCACAGTCAGGGGCAGAGAACTGATTTCCCTGGTGCATATGTTGAGCTTCAGCTCTGCTTTCTCAGCCTACCCCCCTCAGGCTAAGATGTCCTTCCTGCTCCATTTTTGTGTAATTAAAGATACTTTCTATGGGAAAGTGCCTGCAGTTAACACGGAGGGCAAATAAAAATGGCTTCTTTTTTTGCCACCTCAGGCCCTTTTCTTGGTGATTTTAAGAATTGCACTAGCTACTTTAGCCTTTCAGATGTGGCTCATCTGGATTCATAGGCAAATTATTGAAAAGAAGAAAGTTTGAAAACCTGTTAGGAAGTACTGTGTCTGTGGTGGACATATTCATCTTTAGTAGTCTGTTATGCACACAGTGAAAGAACAGTAGTATCTCTATGGGCTCTAAGAATATAATAAATGTACGAATGGTTCCTATGAAAATTCAAATAAAAATAATGCTTAAAAAAATATTTGTCCCTCAGAGATTTCTTTTGTCATAATTAGATCATAAAACAACTTTTATTAATCAGTCAGAAATAAGGAGCAAATACAAAAAGCAATTTTCAAATGATTTCAGTTAATATGAGAATCAAGATTTCTAAACCAACTTGTTCCCATGTGAAAATATAACGCCTCTCCTTTTTTAAACATTGAACTAAGTGTCGTTAAGCTCATATTTTGTGTTCGTTTTCACAAGCCACACCTAGGTCTGACTGTCTCAACTGTAGAATCAAGAAATTACTTAAGTAGAACCTGTTTGACGACCTGAAGCAGACCAAATAATCTTAAAAACAAGCACATTATGCTGGATATTAAAGAAATTCAAGAAGAAGAAGCAAAGCCATTTAAGAGGCTTTTGGATTGGAGCAAACGGTTAGACACGAATGGAGAAAATCTGGAACGGTTGGTGAACCTTCCCAGGAGTGGCTGACACACTTAATCGAGTGCATCAACACACCCAGGAGCTCAGAATGAACCCAGAACAACATCTAACCTAATCCAACACAAAACTCAGCTCCTGGTGGAGTCTGTGCTGTGCTGGTGCAGTCTGCCTTTACTACTGCAATGCCGTTCTTACTGGTATTTCACCTGGAACGAGGCAACACGTCTAATCCCAGTGTTCATTGAGCTTCACTGGTTACCCTTAACCACCTACATCAAATTCAAGTGAATGCCTGGAAAGTGTTGAATGGAATGGCTCTCATCTACTTGTGCTGTACGCTCTTGTTCATGTCATGATTCAGTTACACCGGAAAAACAAAAGATAGATATTTGTAGCGTGATGTATAACCCCCAAATCCCCACACATTAATTCCAATTGCAGTTCCAAAGATTGACCATATCCTGGAACTTTCTCACGTTCTAGATGAAAGTTTCTCGTAAAACAAACCCATGAAGCAGAGATAGCCAATCGGGAGTGGATTTTTATGTAAGATGTGAGTCATGTGACACCCCGCAGCAAATGAGCTAAAAGGGAGCAAAGAGTTAAATATCTTTGTCTCCGATGCCAGAGTTTCACCGATGTGAAATTTTGTCCGCAATTTTCATCTTGTCTCAAACTGTTGTAATGTTTTGCTCATTCCAAAAAGTATTTCTAACATAAAATGCTTTCACATGGTGACAAAAGTGTCATATTAAGAAATTTGACATGAAACATTAATTACTTAGAAAGTCCAGAGAATATACTTATCTAGCAACCCAGAAGTCCAGAGGATACTTACTTACTTACATTTATTCAGCAGCCCAGAACAGGGATTAGAACTTAGAATGGAGAAAAACTACCTTCACAATTACTTTTTCAGACTCCAACCAGAAAAGGAATTAGACCAGAGGATACTAACTTATACTTATCTACCAACCCAGAAAAGGAATATCTAGTTTATTTACTTCAGAACAACATTATTAGTTTTTTCTTATTTTGCTTTTTCCTTTGGTTTGTTGTTTTGTTTGTATTTCCTTTTATTTCTTGTAAAGCACTTTGTATTGCCTTGTTGCTGAAAATGTGCTATATAAATAAAATTACCTTTACCTTTACTGTACAGTCTGAAGACATATTTTGTATGTCTTTGTTTCATGACATACAACAGAGTCCAGTGGAGCTGCAGATTACTTTCATTTAAACAAAATGCTGCAACAATCTGGAATGTCAGAAAACTATTCAGTTGAAGAGATTAGCTTATTGTTTTTAGAAAGAGGTTTTACTCTACACTAAGATTTGATTTTTCCTAAATTATAAATTTTATCTGTTCAGCTAAAGTGGACAGGAAAGAAAGGAGTCTTATGGAGAGGAGGTCTACGCCACACAATACATGCTCAGATATTTCCCCACACGCCATATGTGCAGTAAATTTAGAAGAGCAGATTGTTAGCAGACACTTGCCTTGGCTGAAACCGGCGCTTTTCATGGTCTCGCTACACAAGAACTACATCTAGGTCGAGAGCACAACTGTCTATGTGTTCTCCTTGGTAATCTACCCTGCAACCTTTTTTGCTAATTTTAACATCTGAATCACGGCCCAAAATAATTCTGGCATCATCCTCTACATTCCTTAAAGGTTACCCGAGCTGCCAGTGCAGGAGCGAGGATAGGACGCTGCTTTTTTAATAGTGAGGAAAATTAGATCTGTGCTCCCGTGCTTGAACTTTTCTGTCAATCTTCCATCCTTCCATGTATTTTAATCAACCCCACGCTGTTTGATCTTTTTTTTTTTTTTTTAGCTTTGTGTCATTTAATGATAACTGTATTTACCTCCGGAACACTGATAAATGTCTTGTCTTACGCAAAATATGAAAATACCACATTGAACCAATGGATGTGTTTATTTTTTTGTAATTTATTCTTTTTTTTCTCGCAAATTTTTATATGTATAGAAAGAGATGTCTTGACAACATTTCACCGTTATCTGATATCTGCTTATCCAAGTTTTGAATGGCATTTTTATTTAATTTGAACAAGTATTGTTTTGAATTGTGCTGGTGCTTTCTAGGAATAAAATACATAACATTTGGAAATCGTCACTATAAAGTTTTTGTTCACAGCTTTTTTGTAGCTCACATGCTTACAGATGAGTTCATAGACCGTCAAAGGAACTGATGCCTTTTGATGCACAGCAGTGATCAACTCAACCGCTATGATAAATAGAACAAAGGACATTCATGCTGTGATGTGTTGGACAGATGTTGCTGAATTATTCTCTCTTTTTCAGAGACAAGAAGCTTAAGTAAACAATGCTTGTTCAACATGGTTATGATTCATTTGGTCCTCTTTGCTCTTACAAAAATGATTGAAATATGAGTAACTGCTTATAAATGATAGCTATCAGTCTTCTACATTTTAGCCTCTGCCATATTTGTGTTCATTAGCCAACAAGACCTTTGGACTTTTTAGATTTCATCCAAAATCAAAACACAAACATTTTCTTCATCAAATGTTCATAAGCTAAGGAAAATAGACATCAAAGCATGAATGCCATGATTGCAATTAAAGTAGAAAATATCAATATCAATTACAATATGTTAGATTTTTGTATTTTGTGACACTTATGTCCATATTTTATTACAAATACTTGCCTACATATATCAATAATTGAAACTAGATATAGTCAATGATATCACTTAAGGTTAAGTGTTTTGTTTTTATCTTTTACTTAGACTGTGATAATCCAACAGCCCCAACTAAAGATTAAACCTCATGACCTAATATAGTTTCAAAGGGAACAAGAGAAACCTTAACATAACGGTTTACCATATTTTCATGGTGATTTGCCTGGGGATAACAACATTGTGCTGTGGGTAATTTTTTCAATATATAAATCAAAACTTGTTGCTGAAACTGAACAAAACAAATCTGCTCAAAAGTTCATCAATAACTTCATATTTGACAAAAAAGCACATACAGTTGTAAAAACTTCAAAATTACAAGACAGCACATGAAAAACTTCAGAAAAGAGAGGTAGAAAACCCTTAAACATCCAAAGATGGGCGTTTGTTATTTTTCACTTTTGTAGTTTTGGTTGAACAAAACTGTTCTCACCCTCAAAACATTTGGACCAGTATTTTTCGGACCATTTATCTCAATAATTTATGAAAATACTTCACAACATGAGAAGTAAATAGCTGAGTAATGGGTAAAGTACACAAAGGCACAAAATGTCCCACCCCCTTACAAGTACAGTTGTACTGCTATTGTACTACAGTATCGCTCTGCAGGTCTGTTACAGAGAGTGAATTTTAGTGAAATTTTGATTTTAGGAAGCATCTGAATTCTTGAGTCATTGATTAACAAAGGTCAAAAAGTTAAGTGTGGGTCTAGAAGACAATAGTCTGATGAATGAGATTTTTGGAAGCACAAATGTGTGCACAGATTCTCTTTGCAACTAAAAATGCTAACACACTGTCACCTGAATATCCCCAAAAATCTGTGACCTGCCAAACCAAAAACATTTTTTCTGAAGAAAACTCACAGTCCTGACTGCTGGATCAACAGACTGCCGGACTTCTTGACGCATAACTAAAACGCAGTAAGGCTAAAAAAGTCTACAGTATCTGGCAGGTTTTCTTTTTCCTCGTCAGCTGAAGATCTAGATCCAGCAACAAAGCCAGGAAGTTCCTGTTGGGATAGATGGCCCTTTTCTGGACCACTTTCTGCAGGGCCTGCTTGAGCGGGAGGTGATGGTAGATCATGAGGTAGGCTAGCACCAAAGTCGACGAGCGGCTCATTCCCATGATGCAGTGCACCAAAACCTTCCCTGAAGAACAAGACAAAGGCGGAGAGAGGTGTGAGGGAAGGATTAGTGAGGCCTCAGACTTATTAATATCATACATGACTGCCTGTCTCACACTGTGGCCTTTCTTTATTCTTTTTTTTTTTCTGCTTGTGAGCTAAAAATAGTCGACAATTCATCATCTTTGTTCATTTGAAGTTCTTTTGCAGACAGGCCAACTCTCTTTAATCCCAACTCATCCTCTCCTTGCTTCTTTGAAAGAAGCTACTGCATACTTAAATTCAGCAAGGTAAGAGTCTTATTATTACGGGGTGAACATACATTTGCATAGTAGTACAAGCTCTGTTACATTGTGGTACCAGGTGACATTGAAAGAGCAGCAAGATGTGAGAGGGTTTTTTTTGGATGGTTAACTCTATTAAGAATTTACAGAATGAAACGAATGATTTTATGTGTAGGAATTAAAAAAAGGGGGAAGCTTCTTTTCCTTCTGTTCATTCTGGATCAAGTTTGTTGAAAGTTCTTACCACCAGGTGACTTCAGAGCTTTATGAATGAAATCCGCAGCGGGCTGGAAGTAAACGTCCAGATCAAAGTGAGTTGAGTCATCTGCTGGAATGCCAAAATACACAAAGCCGTTGCCATAAAAGCTTTGGTTCCCTGGGCTGCCTTGCTTGGAGTGAGCAGCATTTAACACATGAGTTATGCCTAAATTCAGCAGGACAGCCTTGTTTTGGGCAACTGCCCTAGCAAGACACAGAGACAGAGAGAAGTTCAAGATATTGGTGAAAGCTATGCCTCACAGCACAATGGTTTTCTGTCAGAATGACAACATGTGGTAGAGGTTAAAAAATGTGATGGCTGGATGTAAGTAAATTAGAATATCATTGAAAAATTTATTTGTCATAGTGATTAATTTGAAACTCATATTCTACTCCATATTACACGGATGGATATATTTCAAGTGTTTATTTCTGTTAATTTTGATAATTAACAGCTAATGAAACCATTAAGTTCAGCTTCTGACAAAAAAGGAATATTCCATAGGGCCAATAAAAATTATTTTTTGATAGTGAAATGCTACATAGTGACTATGAAATGCAAAGTCGTGAGGAGGAGTTGACAAATGTCCAGTGGGAAATCACTGACACCCTTCACCATGAGGGTAAGCAATAAAATGTAATACCTAAAGAAACTGGCTGTACAAACAGTGTGGTATCTAAACGTTTTGATGGAAAGTTGAGAGGAAGGAAAAAGTGCTACAGAAAATGTTGCACATGTGCTTAGGGATTTGAAGAGCCTTATCAAATGTACAGTTGGTCCAATATACAGTTGTCTGATTATGTACGAGAGTTGATGAAAATCCCAAATTTAGTTTGGTAGATAAATGATATATAATTGTTACGGTCACTGACCGTAACAATCTTCATGAGAGAGCTCTCTCTCTGTGTTTCAGTTCTACCTGGCTACCACAGGTGCAATGTGTTGGCGCTCGTCAGCCACCCCATAAAGAGCTTCATGCCAGAGACGTCAGATCCCTTTTTCCCTGGGCCTTCATCTGAATGGATCTTGTCTGTGAGCTGACTGTTTGTGGGGACTTAAATTACTTTGCTGTGAGCATATTGTGAAGAATCAAGTTCCTAACTAAAGTAGTGTGTTTCTATTTATGGTGGAAGCTGATAGGGGTTCTCTGCCATTTTGTTTGTTAACTGTTTTCTCCTGTTTTGTGATTAGCCAGGGAGTTCAAGTTTTGTACTTTTTTTCAGTTCTCCTCTAGAAAGTGTTTTTAATTTTATAGATAAAAGGGAGTGTTTTGTTTATTGTTTTGGCCTTGGAGACCCTGAAGCTTAAAGCTTCCCCGTGTTTTCTGCCTCCTGTGATTGAGGTTTTACCAGAACTGTAAAATAAACTATCTTTTGCTACTGACATCAACTGTTTAGATTACTGATTTTTGTGTCACACCCAGTGCCAGAATTTACCCTTAGTGGTCTTGGGGAGGGGTTGCAACAATAATATATAATATCAAAAAAAGGACTTAATGGAGAAATGATGGCTTACTGAAAACTACCTATACTGTATAGTATATATACTCAGCACTTAACCACTTGAACTAAACTCCATAGATTCTACATAGGCAACTTTATACCATTTGCTTTAGTGTCTCTCATTTTTCTCCTAACAATACTCTACTACTTTTCTATGGAATACAGCTCAGACCAGTTTGCTGACCAGTCGAGAACAGAAATACTATATGGTCACTAAATCAAATATTGGCACTTTTAGGAGTGTGGGCAGGTGCCAAGTCTTGCTGAAAAATGAAATCAGCATCTCCATTACGCTTGTCAGCAAAGTGAAGCATAAAGTGCTCAAAGATTTCCTGTTAGATGGCTGCGCTGACATTAGACTTGATCACACACATTGGACCAACACTAGCATAACATGGCTCAACTAATCAATTCAATCTATTTAATTTTAATATATTCCAAAGCAGTAAAATTTAATTCATAATGCCAACTGATGCATTTTATTTTTTTTACCTAAAGAAGGCCAGTTGATTGGTTTGAGTCATTTATTTAGGGGAGATAGTATGTGGTGACATATAAAAGGATTGACTCCCTTTTAACACAAAGGGACTAACAGTGGAAACTTCACACTGGACCTCACTATTTCCCCACCACTCCTCCAGAATGAGGGATCTTGAATTTCAAATGAAATGAAAAATGTACTTTCATCTGAAAAGAGGACTTTAGACCACTCCAGTCTTTTTCTTCAAGTAAGAAAGGCAACAATTGCAACTTCACACCTTGATATGCCATGAGTATTTCCCCCAAAACCTTGAATATCACTTAATCATCCTAAGGTTGCAGTGGCCCTCTTCTACCACAGGTTTTCCTTCCAGTCAACTTTCCATTAATATGCACAGTGGACTATGGTTTACCCTCCTTGTGGGTTTTGTCATTAAACGTCTGCTGGACAATTATCAAGTCAGCAATCTTCCTCATTATCATGTTGGGCATAACAGTTCTGAATGACTTTATTTTATTGGAATTATGCATTATTGTAATATTTGAGACATAATTTTCCATTTTTAGTAGCTTTAAAGTAGAATCATCAACATAAGTGGAAATAAATACTTTGGAAATATTACTCATTGTGTAATGAAGTAAGACATGAATTTCACTTTTTCTGTTACTGAAACAAATTTTTATGATATTCAAATTTTCTAAATGCACCTGTATAGATGCAGTGCCATCCTATAAAAAAATGTAATTAAATACTACTTACACATTTCCTATGTATATTTTTGGCCATACTTCATCAATTTGGTGGAGGTGTAGTTTACAAGCGTCCAAAACCTTCTGCAGGTCCTTCACAGTTGGATATTCTTTAGCCTTGTCTTTCACAGTTGGCATTTTAAGTCCAAAAGTCCAGTCTTGGATCGATTGCCGGCCAAAGTGTTTGTTGTTATCAAAGCAGTCCCAGTCTCTCTCCAGCTCAGGATGATCATTTCCAGCAGGTGCTGTCGCTGGACAGTTACCCAATTTGGTGCTTAACCTAGCGTGTAGTCTTACCCATGCAGAGGGCAGAGCAACACGCGCTGCAGCAGGGACTCTGCTTTTCACACACCGCCATGGGACTTTAATTTAATCAGCCTCGCTCAGTGATGAATCATTCTATAAAGCAGTGATAATTGGGCATAATTATGGTCAAACTGTTAAAGAGCACTGCTTATATTGGATATAACTCAGCATTTATTGAACAGAATCACTTTGCGTCATGTGGCTTGTTGAATACTGCGGTGCAAACATCTCAGCAAATTGGGCTTAAAAAAATGAAACACAAGCTTGCATGTGCTTGTCATGTTTAACTCTTATCAGGTTGCAGGTTAAACTCATTCTAGCTGTCAGAGTGAGTGAAAGAAAACTTTATTTCATCACCGTAACTCCTTTAAATGCCCTAATTCTCCTTTTGTTGGATCATAAATGTTGATGGAACGAGTTCAGTTCTAGTGCTGGTCAAAATATGTCTGTGGGTAATTTTTGATCTGAAGGTAATCAACGGATTATTGAAAGGAAGGCTTTTGTTTCATATTTGTTATGTGACAGTTCCCACCACTAATGTAGGACATATGCAATTAACCCATGTTCAAATGTGTTTTGTATATTGTGTTTCTTAGAACCTGAGCTGCCTTGCAAAACAGGATTTCTCAGAAATAAATGATTACCAATGAGATTCACAGACCTTAAGGAGCAAATGTTGCCATTTGCTTCAGTGTTTTTTTATTCTGACAGATGGTAACAGTTCTAGATAGACTACCAAAGAGTAAGAAACAGAATGAGATCATTATTCAACATTACCATCCGTTTTGTGTTTTGTTTTTTAGGTAAACTTTACTAAAATGTAACTGTCCTGAGTTCAATTACATTTTTTTCATAACCTTGAACAACTTGTTGAATGGTAAAGAAATGTATATTTTATTCACTAATTTCTGGCATTTAAGGGGTTAGAAATGATAAACCAAAACAACCTACAAACATTGCTTGTGAATGATGACTGAAGTTCATTTTGACATTCAAAACATTTTTTTAAAAAGTGATCAAATTTCTAAGGAACTCTTTGAAATAGCTTTTTTGTATTTAGAGAGGTAGGACATAATGAGAAATTACACAGGTTAATTCTTGTGATTTATTATTTATAAAGCAAAAATAGATACAACCTTTTATTGGGTTGTTTATTTTTGACTTAATTTGCAGTAAATAGTCACTATATAGCCATTATTATGCCATTAGATGCACAATCTTTAAACTAAAGCAACAAAATTTCTAGTTTTCTTTCTTGACAAACTTTGGTTTTCTGTCACAGCTAAGCTTATTAAAGCCTATACCACCATCTGCTGACAGCATTATGAAGCCTAACTTATTAGGTCAAAACCAGCAAAAAGGTGACAACTCAAATGTTTTTCTTGGTACTTGCTGAATGGTAAAATTTCTTAACTTAAGCTCCCTGAACTCAGGAGAGAAAATCATAATGAGCTACATTCAAAGACTGTGGATGGAACTAGAGAAGTTGCTTAATGACGATCACCATCACACAAATTCACTACCTTTAGGTAATAAAGCAACAATTCAGCAAAAATTTCCCATTCAACATGAAATCTTCCCCTTTCAGTGATAGCACAAATGCTAAAATCTTAATCTTTTGAGGAAAATAAAGCGAGCTAAGTTTGTATAAAGTGTGATAAAATATTTTTTGAATCAATGAATATCTTGACTAATCTGACCCTGGTTGAGACATTCCTACAACATAATTTTAGCTGTAGAATTGATTTAGTTTAGAGCTCATGTTACTGACCTCATTAAAATGATATTCCTATAAAAGAGTGTCACATGAATAGTCAGCTGAGCAGAGCTCTTTGAAGAGAAGGAAGATGTTCACAACTGCTATGTCAAAAAAGTGGCAGAAAAATGTTCTATACTGCTTCTGGATTTTGTGGAGATCTTGATTTGCGTCTCCCTTGCACCTGAGTATGTCCAATAATCTTTGATGAAAAGAGGAATAAGAATGTCCTTTTTTAAGTGTCCACTGCTGTCCTTCACTTTCCTGTGTCACTGTTGTGTGGATGGTGGAGCAAAGGAAGACATTGTGGGTATCTAGGTACTGGACAAAGGAGTGAGCTGAAGTGAAGCCAACAGATGCTGCCTTGAGGAGGTCTAGGAGCAAGGGCATTGCCTTTTGACTTGAGGTAACACACCCCGATCCTCTGCTATAGGAAGCCTTGGAATAGAATGGGACTGGTGTGAAAATTGTCCTCAAACTATTTGTAGCCTGTGCCTAGCAATGACGTTTTCATAAGCCTTGTCAAAGAGTCATAACTGAGACCTTTTCTAGTGCTGTTTTCTCCTCATAAACAAAGAAGTCCCAGGTGTATCTATACCTGGAGGTATGAAAGAAAAAAATTGAAGCCCCTGAAGACATGCTTGCCCTTCATCTTTGCTTGAATACATCCCTTGCTTTTGAGGCAACCATTCTTATCAATGCCGGTCTCCTGGAGAGGGTGGTAGTTTCGGGTGCAGGCTTCTCTCATCTCCTCGTAAAGAGGTTTTATTTTTTCGAGTTGATCAAATTCTGGTGCCCCTCTTGTTGCTTCATTTTCTGCACTACTCAGGTGAAGAGCATTGGTGATCCTGAGTCACTTCCTCCCTGATGTGGCCGACTTGGAAACAGCAGACAGCACAGCTTTTCACCTCATCAGTAGTCCGCATTTCAGAAAGCCCATGTAAATGACAACAGACAGAAAGCCAGACATATCCGGCAGAGTATTTCACTGACAGACACATTTGTTCTGTTGTTCTGTGTTTCAAGCAGACTCAGTGGAGTCCAGCAAGAGGGAACGAATTTAATTAGTCGTGGGTCCCAGAAATTACAACCTGTAATTACTTGTTAGATTCATTTGCAACTGCTGTGACATCAGCATGGGTATAATTGCAGAAGTAACTGAACTCATCATGAAGTTTGTCCGTTGTGTGATGACAACTTGCAAATTTTTAAAATGCATGTAAATCTAAAAGAAATTACATTTCTAAAATGAAAATAATAATATAGAATACCAGTTTACCTATTTTGAAATCATTAGGACAAATGACAAAAAACGCTTACTCTTGATAAACAAATATCAAACATCTGCATGAGAATTGAGGAGCTCTTGGGGGACCCCTGCTGGCCTGGAGGCATCCTGCAGCAGCTTAGTTTGTTTCTGCCCCTGGCCAGCTTTGTGTCTACCTCTGCTGGCAGATACACACAGCATCACTCATCCTGAAGAAAACTGATGTCTTTAGCAGGAGTACTGTGTAGTTTCAGATCCAAAGCACACAGCTGCTTCAGGAAACCCCTGTTTGGGAAAATCCACCTGCACTCTTTGACCTTATTGATTGCTTCCAGCAGGGTGTAAGAATGGTAGATCATGAGGTAAGCCAACACCAGTGAGGCAGACCTGCTCACTCCGACTGCACAGTGCACTAACACCCGCGCTACAGCAGAAGAAAATAAATTAAAGTGGAGGAAATTATTGTTATACTCTTAAATAATGAAACTAAGGCAACTTGACAGGTATTTACCCCCATTCGTGTTGAGTGAGTTGTGAATATACTCAGCAGTTGGGAAGAAATAGCGAGAAAGGTCAAAACTCGGTGAGTCATCAGCAGGGACTCCATAATATTCCACTGTGGCTCCATAAAAGTCACGACTTCCCTGACAGTACGTCCTCCCATGAGCTGCATTCACAACATGAGTAATTCCCAGCTTCCACAGACTGTAGCGGTCGTTGGCAACTGACCTGAGGAGAAAACAAGCAGCCATAATATTTGGCACGGGACTGGATGAGAAACGAATATTGTGGAAGTTAACACTTACATGTCCCCAATGTAGAGGTTCGGCCATACTTCATCCACATGGTTCCCAAATCTCTTACCGCCATACAAAACCTTCTGCAGTTCTTTTAGAGAGCCAGTGACACAAGAAACTGCACTGCTTTTATCCTGCATTTTGATGAATTCTGTGTACACAAATATTAAATGTATATCCACTAAAATACTACTCCAAAAACTACCACTTCAGATTATTTATTCTCTAGATTCCCTGAGGATAAAAAATGTATTTCTAAACTGCTGAGGCTTTTCTACAGCCATGTTAGTACTGACATAGACAGGTGGCTCTGTTCTAAAATTAAAACACTGACCTATTTTCTTAATATCAGGTTTAGACCACTGTGATTAATGGCTTACTTTATTGCAGTACAAAAAACAAAGAAATAAATAAATGAGCGACAGAATACATAAATTATAATACTGTTGTTAATTTTATATTTTTTTATATACATTGACAAGACTTTCTTAATCAAAGAAACTAAAGTTGAAATGAAGAACTAAGTAAATAATACATCAGATTTAGATATTTATCCTAAATATGGAAACAAATGACATTTAAATGTTAAATGAAGGATGAAAAAAATAGCCTTCAGTTTTTAATTGAGAACATGGAAACCAAAATTGTACAGTAACTAAGATGAATCCAGCTTGTGTTTTTTCTCTGCTTTTTATTTTCATTTTTATTGTTGTATAACAAAGATTAAAAAGAATTTATAGGTGTACATTGGCAAAGAGTTGGTAATTATTCTGATGCTGTATGTCTGTTGTTACTTACAATTGTCATGGGTATTATTATTAGTTTGAAATCACTTAGTCTATGAAATACAATTTATCTGTTGACTCTTTAGCACGATATATTGAACAGGCACATGAATATTATAACATGGTGTTAATTATATATATATATATTTTTTTTGATAATTATTGAGTAGATTTAATTAAATTGAGATAAAGGGTAGGATTAAATAAGTGTTCACTTCAGTTTTCAAACTGAAAAGTAGTGGTAAACTACTTATTTTGTTTTTGGTTATGTATGCACATGTTTTCTCTATCCTACTGATTGCTTGTTTTATTGTTTTTAAAAACCTGTTTGAAATAAATAAATAAATAAATAAATAAATAAATAAATAAAACCAAATGTTGCAATTTTACTCTACCTCTCAGGACAGAAAACTGGTTAAGATGTTCAAAAACAACCTTGGATCCACCTAGCCCAATGTCATACAACAGTGAAGATAATTTTAAATCCAAATTGACTGGAAGGCTTTCTGGCCAACAAAGAAGTACATATTCTAAAATTAGGTCCTATAATAGTAGTAGTAGTTAATTTCCAGATACCTGCATGAAAAGAAAACCCTTTCCACAATGACAAGGAGTCTTATCAGATTTGATAACGTTTTTAAACCTCAGAACACTATCCCAAGAAAAAAATCATTAAATTACAAAATTTTCTTGTAATTTTACAGTATGACATAGAAACACTGATGCTGAAAAAACGCTGCAGTATCAACTTTGACCACCAGGTGTCAGTGTTAATCATCTTGAGCGAAAGCTCTTTCTGTTTTTTTTTAAGTGCGCATCTATTCTACACATTAGCGCACTGGCTTGTCAACAGTAAGCTAGTCAGCGTGAATCTTGGCCAAAATGATTTCCTCCAAGCTCGTGTTACTTCATGCTCCGCCAACAGGGTGTCGGTTAGTTTTCGAGAGATGCCGGTTAGTTAGTTAGCTGAGTAAAGAAGCTCCGTGTCATATTCAGACTGGTGAGTGAATGTTAAGAACGTGTATAGAGAAAGCTACCTTTCGTTAGCTCGATTAAGCTAGGATAGATTTCCGAAAAGACACGGATCGTAGGCGATTCTTTGATTTGTTTTCACGTTTTTGTCAGGCAGAAATTGTGTTTGCATACAACCTGACCGCCCAGGTCAAGTAGCAGGATAAATAGTGAGCAACAGAAGTGGTGGCTTAGACCTCCTCTTCATCATATTTGCTTACCAGTGATTTGAGCTGTTGTGAATGGAGGATTTCGAAAAGCAGTCACTCAACTCTACAAATAAAAGAAGCCTCAGTATCTTCTCATATTAAAACTTGAGAGGATAAGCATGACGATTTACTCCATATTAATGAATGATATTTACAGATGTTAAAGTCAGTCTTCTGTTGAAGTATCCCTTTTGATACTTAGGATAAACTTCTCTGTTCATTTTAGGGATAAGGATGTGTTGGGGGTGTAGTTTCCAAGAAAAGGCATATGATATTTCCCTCATAAAGTACATGCAGCTACATAGGCAAAATAGGTAGTAATGAGATTCAGTACTCTAAAAATACAGAACTTTGGTATAATTTATTATACCACTAACCGTAATGAGTGGCTTCATTTAAAAATGAAGCTATGTAATCAATCTTTTGATGATTATTCTGCAGTTAAAGAATATGCAATCAATAATTAACTTTCAACACCTCTTTAGTAATGTTGACATAAAAATCTGTTGTTGTCTAAAGGTAACTTGAACTTCAGCAAATGGCCCTGGATTACATGTTATTAAAATTAATGGTAATAGAGAATAATTTTATTCTGAGTATGTTTAGATTGTCGATAGGACAAAAATGCAGTGTTAAATGACAAATCTGTTTTCAAGGGCCCAGCCGATTGTGGGATAGGGTTAGGGTTAGTACTACTATCTCACTCAAACGGGATATTGTTTCTTTTAAGGAATAAAGAAACTCATAATCTCTCCAGGTCGGTTCTTACAGATATCTATTTATTATAAATAACCTCATCAGTTTGCTTCTCCTTCTTAGCCTTGTTCGGTGTTGCAGATACAGTAAATACTTTGCGTTCACATTGAAGTCTCATTGTTTCAGCCTTCGGCGTGAGAAGAAAATGACCCAGCTTAGCGTCCGTCACTGGACGCCTAAACACGTAGCCAGGTGGCTAAAGGAAGAAGGCTTCTGCGACTACGTGGACCTCCTGTGCAACAAGCACCGGCTGGATGGCACCAGCCTGCTTGCCCTCAGCGAGTACGACCTGCGCTCACCGCCTCTGGAGCTCAAGGTGCTGGGCGACATCAAAAGGCTGATGATGTCCATCCGCAAGCTGCAGAAGCAGAACATGGACGTGCTGGAAGAGTTGGGCGTCCCCTTCGATGGCCTCTCTCCGTCGAGCTCTGGGAGCAACTTGGAATGGTTGTGCAATGGAGACCCCGGCAGAGACTGCGACAGCACCAACACCGCTCCGGTGTGGGAGGAGTACCAGCAGTACACCAACGGGAAGTACAAGCAGCAGATGAGGCGGCTGGATCCTGAATACTGGAAGACGGTGCTCAGCTCCGTCTACGTGGTGTTTGTGTTTGGGTTCACATCCTTCGTCATGGTCATAGTACACGAAAGGGTGCCCGACATGCGCACCTACCCGCCACTGCCTGACATTTTCCTCGACAGGTCAGTGCTCACAAATCCTGATTTATGACACAAAGAAAAAACAGTTGTGAAATGACGGAGAGTGGGTGAAACAAGAATCTATACTTTTGATGTTACTACTGCAGTCTTCATCTATTGTTGTCCTCACAAACTCCTGATCAGGAAACTCGGCTTCAAAGAGATCACGGAGAGTTTTTAAACTGACCTAGTTTGAGGTGTGATCTACTGTTAAAAAACAGCTTTGAGTTTTCATGGAAATGCTCCGCCTGATCAGAGAACAGCTGATTTCAGGGAGCTGCTTCAGGATGCATTTGGGGAAATAAAACATGCTGACGTCAGTTATTTCCCCAATTTAGTCCCATGATTTTCTTCTTAATGAGCAGCTTAAAGGAGAAGAATACTTGCAAGTAAATGTTTTCAGTCGTGTTCAGTTTTGAACCACACTCCATTTTCTTCATATTGTGTTTAAATGTTTTTGTTTTCTGTTCAAAACCTTAAAATAAATGAATATGTTACCACAGCTGAATAAATCTCACACAAGTACCCAGTGATAGATTTAACAAAAAAAATAAAACTAAATCAGCATAAAATACTTTTAGATTTGTTTTGCAAACATTTCCAGTATGCTTTAATCTGTGCTGGTCCAGCTCACAGTGTTTATTCAAATTTGTGGTAGTGATGGAAAAGTTCAAGGGGTGTCAACACTTTGCAAGGCTTTGTGGCTAAAGGAAAATAGAAGCACGTTCTGTCTTTTTGGTCAGGCAGCTGGTAATAAAATAACGCTTTCAGCATTTTTGAAGTTATTGTATTTGTCGACAACACAGGTTCATCTCTTAAATTTTGTTGAAGGCATGTCAGATATGTTTTGTGTTTTGTTAAAAAAAAAAAAAAAAGATTTTACACTTTTCAACAGCGTGCCAAGGATACCATGGGCCTTTGCTATGGCCGAGGCATGTGGGGTGATTCTCTGTAACATCTGGCTGCTGGTTCTGCTGCTGCATAAACACAGGTAATATAACCAGTCAGTGAACAGTTTAGGTTTCTAGAAGGTGGAGGTTATATCTTCCTTAGTTTAGCTTAATATGGATTTTGAATAGTTTTTCTAGTTATTTATTTAGTTAGTTGTATTTTTAATTGTGATTTAAGTTGTAGATTGTAGATGTGTTCATTTTTATCATTTTTAAAAAATTATTTTTGACAGATTTAACACTTTTATAAGGATTTTATGTCTTTTATGTTTTATAAGGATTTTATGTCTTATGTTTGTCCACTTCTACTGTCTTCTAATTCAACATCAACACATAGTTCAATACTTTAATCTTATCTGTTGAAAGTTACATATTTCTGTATTTTTTTTCTTCCACATTTACCCTGGTTTAACTCATAGATTGTTTTGCAGTTATCTTATTGTCTACTGTTTTGCCCTTGTTGTGGATGAAATTCCCTGTTTGCGTTGACTTGCAGATCCATCCTTTTGCGACGCATGTGTAGCCTGATGGGGACAGTTTTTATGCTGCGGTGCGTAACCATGTTTGTCACCTCCCTATCCGTTCCTGGGCAGCATCTGCAGTGCACAGGAAAGGTAAAAGTGGCCAATTTCTCATCCATTTTCATCCTGTCTTACATACAACAATATTTAATGGTCTCACTTCCTCCGTCATTGTAGATTTATGGCGACATGTGGGCCAAACTGCAGCGGGCCGTGGCCATCTGGAGTGGTTTTGGGATGAGCCTGACCGGTGTGCATACATGTGGGGACTATATGTTCAGTGGCCATACTGTCGTCCTCACAATGCTCAACTTCTTTGTCACTGAGTGTGAGTAAAACAAAATATATTTCATGTACATTGCCCTCTACAATTTTTGGCACCTCTGGTAAATAT
>CAEFZX010018807.1:0-48637 GCA_903066825.1 Alfaro cultratus | reverse complement strand
ATGACAGGTGTTATGTCATGTTCATGACAGGTGTTATGTCATGTTCATGACAGGTGTTATGTCATGTTCATGACAGGTGTTATGTCATGTTTATGACAGGTGTTATGTCATGTTTATGACTGTGTCATGACCGTCTTATTCACAACCCGTCAAATAAAGTGTTACCAAACAAATTTTCAATCTTAAATCTGGCACAGACAGAGAAATTCCATTAATTAATTCACTTTTAAATACTTTTTTTATTATTTGTACTGTTTTTTATTTCCAGATGTCTGCAAAGCGGCATCTCTCCCGTAAGTTTAATTCATTCACTCTGTTTTTGAATGTTTTTTTTAATGTTAACTTAATTATCTTCCTGCAGCCTGCAGTGCTTTGAATCTTAAAAAAACATTGATTTTAGAAGGGTTTTTATCCAATCCATTCACTTCAGTTCATTGCCTTTGCTGCAGAACCAAGTTGAAAATAATACTTGGTTCTCCTCCAAGATTTTCTGGTAGAAATCAGAATTTTTGATTTAATTATTTACAGCAAGTCATCCAAGTATAGAAATGGCAAAGCAGCCCCCAGACCATGACTCTAACACCGCCATGTTTGACTGTAGATTTGTTGCTTTATAATAGTTTTTACTGCAGTTTGCTGGACTCCTAAAACCATATGAATGGCCTTGTAACCCTTTACAAACTCGTAGATCTCTGTTGCTTTGTTTCTAATATGTCCTTAAACTCCTTTAGATTGGCACTTACAAGTTTGGCCTACTTTGTTGGGAGGGTATGTTGATTATAAACTGTGTTTGACTGAGCGCCGCTGATGGTTGAAATGTTCTGCTGTGTGGTTACAGGAAACTCCAGCGCCGCTGGAGGCCGATCAGAAGACAGCGAAGCCGCCTCGCATCGAGGTGAGTCAGCGGTTTCCGACTCAAACCGAAACTGCAGATCAACTCAAAGTGAAATTATGTTTGTGATGCCGCCGACTTCTTGTTAATCACCTTTTGCTGGGAATGAATAACGTGTATAAACATTGGCAAAGAAAATTATAAACAAGAAAAAAGATAAACTAACCTATTTCTTTTTAATTTATCAAAATTTTAAGCAGATTTTATTTAAAAGTTATGTAAGTAACCATTGTTTTAATAGACTTGTCTTTTATAACCAACAATATGTGGATTCCCAATATAAAGAGACCAATCAACCTAAAAGTAATGTTTTTGGACTGTGTGAGGAAGCTGGAGTACCTGGAGAGAACCCACACATGCACATGGAGAACATGCAGAAAGGCAGCATGCTGAGATTTGAACCTCGGACTGTTTCACTACAATGCAGCAGAGCTACCCACGGCCCCACTCCAGAAATATGCATATCAAAAACAATGTGTTCAGCATTATGGGGTCAAAGCTGCAGCAGGAAGATTTGAGAAAACTGTGGACAGAATCAAGATTTGAACAAGCTGCACTAGACCCCAACCTCTCCGCAGCTCTTCCCCTACAGCGAAGCCCACCGAGAACTCAAGAAATGTGTAGATTTTCTGTTTTTTCTCAGAATTTTGGCTTTAATCTCAGAATATGGACTTTTTTACTCAGAATTCTCACTTGATCTCAGAACACTATTCAGAATTCTTTTTTAGTTTTTCACTGGCCCTAATCCTCTTCTGTAGAAACCAGTTCTTCTTCTCTCCATGTCATTTTTCAGCAGAGACCTAACAGAGAAGCCTTCTCAGCCCCCCACAGACAGTAAATCTCTTCATTAGCTGACCTTACACGAGCCGCTCCGCTCCAATTAGTCTCAGGTGACTCCGCTCATGCTCTAAGGCCTGATTGATCACCAGTTGGGTCGTTATCTGTCAGCAGGTTAGGCAGGAGTGGGAGGATGCGTCCTGCTGCAGGACGCATCCTCCCAGGGAGGCAGTCTCTCTCTCTCATAAATCCAGCAGCAGCAGATTAATATTCCTCCTCAACGCGAGGAGTTGTTGCAGCTCAGTGACTTCAGACTAAATGCTCATATTTATTGTAGAGGAACCGACTGATGGGTTCTTCCCTTGTGCCGCCTCCTCTCAGCGCGTCGAGGAAGATTGCTGATTAATACTGATTAGGGAACATCCTCTGCTGTGAGTGAGATTATCTCATGTGTATCCTGTCTCTGCAGACAAGGAGCAGGAAGGCCTACGCAGGTCCACCTCCAGCACTGATCACGACAGGTGAGAGGGGTCTGCCTTTCACCTCATTGCTTCATCTCCTCTTTGTGTGCATCTGTTTGCAGGGCAGAGAGACACATTTAGAGGTTAAGCTGCGTCATTAGTGGCCTTTTCAGCAGTCTGAAGCGCTGCAGGTTTTCACCTTGGCCTCTCTGCATCATTCATTTGTTTTTATCCATCATGGCTTCCATGCTCAGTAGGTTGTTTTTCAAATCCTTATTTTGTGTTTCCTTTGGAGGTCAGACAAGAAAAAAACTTTTTTATGTAAAAAAAAAAAATGTAGGAGTTAGAGCATGTACACATTTGGGCTTAAGAGCATAGCTCAAAAATATGAATAACATTTTATTATCTTATTATAATTATGGCTGATGTAAACAATTATTTTAGTAATGGAGTAATCTATCGATTATTCTGACGATTAATCAAATTTCTGCGTTCTGTAGTAGTCACTGAAGCTAATAAAAGAAATATATGAAAGAGAAAATGCCAAAAAACAGCTCAGTTCTTTTTTATTATTATTATTCAAAAACACTTTTTATTTCTTAAAATGCAATACATCACTTTAAGTCTCAAGTTCAAAGTATAAATTTTTGGTAACACTTTATTTGAAGGAGTTTATGACATAAATAAATGTGATGCAACACAAATCATGAACATGAAGGAGTCTTCATGAATGTTTAACTGTTGTCATTAAGTGTCATTTGATAAATAATGACACTTTTAATGGAAATTTGACACTTTTTAATGGATATTTAATGCACGTTTTAAGGCAACCTTGCAATAAAAGTAGCATTATTTACACTTAATGGGGACAGTCATAAACATTCATGAGGACTTCTATGTGTTATGTCATATTTAATTCAGTGTCATGTCAGTGTTAGACACACCCCTTCAAAAACAGGTGGTAAATAAAACATTTCACATTAACTATTAAAAATTAAAAACAATATCTGAAATTGAGGCATTAATAATCACTGCCTTTTATATTGTACTTCACTTTCAGTCTGAGGTATTGTGTCTGCTCTTCCTCCGTCAGGTTGGGTTCGATGGCGTCGGGTTCGGACAGCCTGTTTGGTCCTCCGCTGGAGTTGGCCTTCAAGTCCAAAAGCTTCGACAGCCGAGATCAGTTCAGAGAGCAGAACGCGTTTGGTACCTCCGAATGTAATGTCTTTGTTCACTTTGGCATAAATGAAGAACATAGTGAATTAATATTTTTAATAATTTAAGGTTATGAGGTTTTTATAACATTGTTGGTTTGCAGATCTACAGTGTTACAAAATATGTAAAGAAATATTGACTTTTAGATATTTTTCACACTTTTATTCACTATTCAATATTTATTACATGAGTTTAGCACAAACGTTGCCTCCTACCTTCTTATTTTAGTTAGCCATGAATTCTTCGTTTTTTTTTTTGCATAATTTCACCCTAAAGTCTAAATATTGTAGATTTAAAACATTAAAATACTTTAAACTGTGAAACACCGGAGCCTACGAGGTTTTGATTGTTGACCTGGTCTGCTGCTGATTTGGTCTAAAATGTTTTATTTTGCGTTTCAGATGCCGCCTTCTCATCTGATTCCTCATCACCAGAGAATGTTGAAGACTCCGGTTTGGACTCTCCGTCCCATCAGCCTCTTGGTCCGTCTCCTGAGCTGGTGGGCTGGGCCGCCTGGCCGCCAGTGTCGCAGACTAAGGAACAGACTCAAATGCTGATCCGACCTGCCGACCCTTTCCTCTCCGCTTTCCACGAGTCTTCTTCTGGCCGCAGCTCCAACTCGCAGGAAGCCGCTGCTAACGTCTGGTCTGTCGCCGCAACGCGCCCATCACGGGCGCCTCCAGACACGGAACCCGGTTCGGTTCGGTTCCCGGCTTTCTCCCAGTCGGAGTCGTCAGTGTGGAACTGCAAACACATTCCCACAGATGACCCGTTCTTCGCCAGCTTCGAAAGGACGCAGGAGACGTTGAACCTGTCTGACGCCTGGACCCGCCTGCCACCGCCGCGTCATTCCCAACAAACCAGAGGAAAGGACCCGTTTTCCGTCTCCCTCGCCGAAACAAAAACTCTCCTGCCCCCTTCTTCCTCCTCGTCCTCTTCATCCTCCTCCAATCGTAAAGATCGCGAGAGGAAGCGGGACCGAAGCCTCCCGCCCCCGGTTACGTCCGACGACCCGTTTGCCATCACGATGATCGGGAGTCCGACTCACCAGTCGTCTCTGGCTGCAGCAGCTGGGATGATCCCGTCACACAGCAGCAGTAGACCGGGAGTCGACGCGACTTCAGCTCCGCCGAAGAAGGAGCCGACCCACTGGAAGTCTGTCCACAACCCGTTCAGCGACAGCAGCTGCTCCAAGTCACAGGACGGAGGCGTAAAGATGGAGGCAGGAGGAGGAGGGGAGCGGAGGAAGCACCGGTCTTCAGAGAGCGAGCCGCGGCGGAACGCCCCTCCTCTGACCCGGCATTCAGGACCTCAGGAGGATTTGTGCTTCTCCACGGACAAAGACGAGGACTGCCTGGACCTCAACACGCAGATGACGACCTGCAGCGTCGGCTCACACAAGGGTACAGAGATTTACTCTTCTTTACTTCAGCCTGTTGAGAAAGTCAAATACAATATTTATTTATGTAAAGGTGACCTATTATGCTTCCTTGAACAGGTTAGTAAAGCTCTATATGCTACACAGAACATGGTCATTACATTTTGTTTTGCACAAAATCATCCTTGCATAATCAGACTTTAAGCTCCTTTCAGAATGAGCTGTTTTAGGGCGTCTTGTCACTTTAAATCCAAATAAACTGCTGCTGGCCACGCCCCTCAACTCAATATTTACACTCACACATGAGAATGGCTGCAGTTCAAAATGGCTAATGAAAAGCATTAGTAGAGCCTTCTGCACAACCAGCAAGAATGCAGCTAGTGGCTTCTGGATGGTAAGTCAACAACAAAACACTTGTCTTTTCCAGCAGCCATTGTGCAGTGCATAAAACCAGCTGACAAAACACACTGGGGCTCCATTTGGGTTGCTAGGTGACAGGCGGGACTCTGCTGGGGTTGCTAGGTGACGGGCAGGACTCTGCTGGGGTTGCTAGGTGACAGGCAGGACTCTGCTGGGGTTGCTAGGTGACCGGCTGTGCCTGCTGATTTGGGATGTTAGTTTCGGAAGGTTTTTGAAACGGCTCATTTTCCAAACACTTACTGCCAAAAAAACTGCTGTGTGTTATTTTTTATTTTATTTTTTTATTTGTTTTTAAAGTGATTGACCTTTAAAAACAAGGTCAGACCCAAATGGAAGTTTAAATGTGAAAATGTGAATCTCTGTCCTTACTTTCATCAAGTATAAAGTGTGATGTTGAGGGAGCTGTTTATGCTTTACCTCACTTGAGAAAAATGCCTCATTAAACATGTTGGACCTCAACAGACTGTTAAATCTCTTCATTTTATTTAAGCAGATCAATCTTTGTTATATTTGCTGCCATTGTCTTTGGTATGCCTTTGTTTTCAGCTCTTTTTCTCCCCCAAAGGGTCCAAACATAACTACACGTCCGACACGACTGAAGTGGTTTCCGCTGCTCCTCAAAGAGCGACCCGGTCCAAAAGGTCGTCAGGCCGACTCAGCGGCAGCGAGCGAGTGAGTCCCTGTCATCAGCTCTATCTGACTTATGAACGAGGGCCTTAAAGATGGCGGCCATCATGTTGTCCCTCTGTGTTTCAGTCCCGGTCTCTGTGTTCGTCTCCTCTGCCGGAGCCCAGCCACTCCCTGACGTCCTCTTCGTCCTCCAGTCCGAGCGACTGGGGGGCTCAGGCCAGGGACGGCGACTGGGGGACGCAGAACCGAGGGCCCAGTCCGGCCAGGGTGGCTCAGGCCTCCCCGCTCCCTTACCAGCACCAGGACCAGCAGAGACAGAGTGAGTTCCTGGTCACTATAAACCTTAATGAATGATTTATGTAAATGAAAAGGACAAACCCTGTGTTTTACTTGCTATTACAAACTGAGTTCATTCGGCTAATCTTTCACTGTAAAAAGTCTTTTGAATCTTTAACCTCATCTCCACAGTTCACCTGTCCAGAGGACCAAGCCCCATTTCCCTCAGCACACAGGATGCCTGGCCGGTCGCAGCCGCCATAACAGAATACATCAACGCATACTTCAAAGGCGGACAGCACAACCGGTCAGCCTGGTGACATCACAATGACGTCACGGTCGGATTTTATTAGTTGGTTAAAGCAGGATGAGCTCCCCGTGTTTCTGGTTCTTCTTCAGATGTCTGGTGAAGATCACAGGTGATTTAATGATGTCCTTCCCAGCCGGGATCACTCGGATCTTCACAGCCAACCCCAACGTTCCCGTGCTCAGCTTCCGGCTTGTCAACATCTCAAAGATCGACAACTTCCTGCCCAATCAGAAGCTGCTCTACAGGTCAGCCACCCTCTCTCCCCGAACCTTGAAGGATCTATTTGTGTGTTTATTTTCTCGCTGCAGAGGTTGGTAGAAAACACAAAAATTTAAAAGTATTTGGTAGAAAGTCTACCCAAGTACTGAGTAACTTATCAAAACATCAGTTATGTAAAGTAAAATGTAAAGTTCTGTGGAAATGTTGGTACCAAAGTGGAAATCATTCATATAGGATCCAGAATTTTTTTTAAATAAATGAAGATTAGATAATGATAAAAAATGTAAAGTTTAAGCTGTCACAGCAGAAAGTAGACATAAAATAAAAGCAGCAGAAATGGAAAAACAAGAAAAAAAAACAGTACAGTGTAGAAAAAAACACCATACCTACTATAAACTAATTCATTTGTATAAATACAAAAGATTATGTGCAAAAAAAACACAGATGTGCACAGATGTCTCCTGGTGAGCAGCAAACATTAGGGACAAAAACAACAAACTGCATGATTTTCATCTTCTGATCCCATTAATTAACTGATCCAACTGTCCTGGGTCTCCTTATGCTGCAAAAACACAAAATCTTACCAAGTATTTTTGGTTTAGATCAAACAAGACTAATATATAATATATACAAACAAGACTAATATATAATATATACACACACACTTACTCAAGTACGAGTAGTGATACTTCATGATAAAATTACTCAAGTAAATGTAACTAGATACTGTCCACCTCTGCTTTGCAGCGATCCATCTCAGAGTGACCCGGACAGCAGGGACTTCTGGTTCAACATGCAGGCTCTGCAGCTCTACCTGCAGAAAGAGGCCGAGCTGAACCCCCAGGCCTCCTACTACAACGTCGGCGTGCTCAAGTATCAGGTCCGAAACTGATTTGCTCATTTAGTTTTCTACATGAATCTCAAAGGTGACCTATTATGTTTCCTTAGCCAGTTTAGGACAGATCTCTGGGTTATACTAAACATGTTCATTATATATTTTGCACAAAATCTTTCTTAGATAATCAGATTTTCAGTTCTGTCTATTTTAAGGTCCTTTCAGCTGTTTTAGGCTTGTCACTTTAAATCTAAATAAGCCCCTGCTGGCCAGGCCCCTTCTCAACGTTTACATTCACACATGAAAATGGCTGCAAACAGGTGCACAATTACACAACAGGACATCTTTGAAAAGCATTAGTACAGCCTCCTGCACAACCAACATGAATGCAGCAAGTGGTTTCTGAATGGTTTTTTCTAGCAGCGATAAAACCAGCTGACCAAACGTTCTGGAGCTTAGCTTGGGTTGCTAGGTGACAGGCTGGGGTTGCTAGGTAACGGCGCATTGCCTGTTGAATGAAACTTAGCCATTGATAGGTTTTTAAAACATTACCTTGTCAAAAACCCCTGGTCGTTTTTTTTAAGCACTTCGGTTTTCTTTAGAAGCAGTTGAGACCCAAAAGGAAGGGGAAATGTGAAGCAAAATGAATTTTAAAACGCATTCCCATTGCGAACTTCTCAGGTTTCCTCTCAGGATCCGGGTCGAGCGCCTCTGTTGTTGTCGGCGGAGTGTCAGCGCAGCGGCACGGTGACCCGGGTCTCCCTGGATTACCACTGCTGCCCCGCCACGGCGCCCTCCACCCAGCTCACCGCCGTCCAGGTGCTGCTGCCGCTGGACCACAGCGCCACAGACCTGCAGTGCCAGCCGCCCGCCTCCTGGTGAGCAGCAAACATTAGGGACAAAAACAACAAACTGCATGATTTTCATCTTTTGATCCCATTAATTAACTGATCCAATTGTCCTAGATCTCCTTACGCTGCAAAAACACAAAATCTTACCAAGTATTTTTGCTTTAGATCAAACAAGACTAAATTGCATGTAACTTTTCAGCAAGATATAGAAGCTTGTTTTAAGTCAGTTGCTTAATATTGGTTTATTTGGCTGATTTATTTTACTTAAGACATTTCCCATGTAGTAAATGAAACTTTTTCATCAATTTTAATGAATTATTAACTTAAAACAAGATCCTATTTTAACAAAACTAACTTAAAAATAACTCTTTAGTAGGATACAGGAGCTTGTTTTAAGTCCTTAATTCCTTAATATTGATGAAAAACATACTAACTCTACTGGAAAATTATATTTTTGTAACATGGGAAAATGTCTTGTTATAAGTGAAATAAATCTATCAGTGGAACTAGAACTTATTTAAATAAAAAATAAGGAATTATTTACTTAAAACAAGCTCCTATATTATGCTGAAAAGTTACTTTTAAGTTAGTTTTGTCTTATTCTAAGTGTACTAAGATATTTTCACTAGAAACTAGACTAAAAATACTTGGTAAGATTTTGTGTTTTTGCAGTGTAAAGAGCACAGACATGTTTACTTGCTCTAATCAGCAGCATGATAGTATTAGGGCTATTATATAAAAAATAATGTGTCAATGAAGAAGAAAAAACGTTTGAGCTTAATTTTTAGAAGACAAAACATGGATATTATCTGATGATGAAAAGTCAAAAGTTTGCCATAAAAAAATTACAATTTTCCATGATTAAAAGCATAAATTTACTGAAACTACATTGTAAAGTCAGAAATTTGTAAGAAAATAAAATGTGTAAGAAATGCCAGAGTCCCTCTAAGATTAACAGTAAAAGTAACTAGTTACCAGTTTTAGTCTGTAGAAAGTTTTCACTTTCGAGCTCCAGTTTTTCTCTTTTAGCTGATCCAGGAATTAATTTTGTTTTTGAAGATGCTCAGTGTCTCTTCATTTATCAATCAAAGCTTAACGACGCTCCTGATTGTTTGCAGGAACTCTGAGGAACGTCGGCTGCTGTGGAAACTTCCAAACCTCTCTCCAACCAATCACAGCAAAGGTCTGAACTCTGCCAGCCAATCAGGATCAACGACTCAGAAAACATGAAGCTTTTTCAGTTTAACACGTCTAACATTAAGCGGAACAGAGAGATGAATTATCTGTCCGTTCGTCTGTCCATCCATCCATCCATCCATCCATCCATCCATCCATCCATCCATCCATCCATCCATCCTTTCTAACTTTTAAAATTTCCTCTGTAGATTTAAATCAGGATAAATGTTGAATATAACTTCCCTCATTTCTGCCTCTTTTATTTATTTATGCAGATTTGTTATTTTTTTATGATTTCTCAGAAAATAGATGAAGGAAATTTCAAAGAGGCATGAAAAGGCGGGAGATAAAAGCATTTTGTTTTATGAGCCAGAAGCGACAATGAAAAGTTGCTGTAACTTTTGTTCTCCGTTTAAAAGCGTTTTCCTCTCTGTTTACGACTGAAGTGGTTTCCATTAATGCCGTCTGACAGCAGCGAGCCGCTTGTTTATGTTTCTCTGTCTCGTAAACAGAAGCAGACGGTTCTGTGTCTGCAGCTCAGCTGAGATTTGCTGTTCATCGTTCCTCCAGATATCAACAAAAAAAAGTTTAGTTTTAGATCGTTTTGTTGCTGACTGTTGATCCTTCCTCTTTAGGTCTAAACATACTTACTTCTGTTTCATGATGAAACTTACAAAGATTACAAACTGTAATATTTGAATTACAGTTTTGAATTTAATTGTATTAAATTAATTAATACAGTTAATTTGCATTTATTGTATTAGGGGTATTAGCTGGAGTATGCAAACACAAAAAAATGCAATTTACTAAAATATACTCAGGCTAGTAATTTAAGCCAAAACTGTACAAAACATATACATTTTGCATTTAATAATAAAATAAACCCTCAGTCTGTAAATATGTTCTATCCAGAACTCCTCATTAACTCCTGGAAAGATTTTTGCTTCATCTGGACTAAATTACTTTAAAAAAAATAAAATAAAATCTCTTGTTAGGCTCCTTTTTCTATCCAGTATTTTTTTTGTTTAATCCAAAAATAATCAACAGATCAGCCCTGCACTGTATTGATAAGAGGGCTTATCTTTTCACATTTTAATGTTAAATTATTTTCTTTTTTAAAAGATGAGTCTTTTCCTACAAATAAAGAAATGTTCACTGAAGAAATGCTTTATTGCATTTAGGCAATAAAATGCTTATTTTATTTTTAAAAAGGGACAAAATTATTTCTTTGCATTTTTTAATAATTTCTAATATTGTATAAAAATGACTTAAATGCATTTTAAGTCATTTTTAAATGGTTTACAATTAAAAAAAGAACTTTATTCAAGTAAAGTTTGAATGAAAATAAAAAAAGTAATTGCCTAAGTTCTGAGTAACTGATCAAATTATTAATCATTTAATATTTAAAATCATATGATCAGACAGACCAAAATATGAAATTAAGTGGAAAGTTTGGTATATTAAGGACCAAAATAACAATTTATATAAGAAACGAAAATGAACAAAATCAGGCAAAATAAATAGTACAGGTTTGTCTGGTGACTGTTTGGTTAAAACATCTTTGTTCTTCATTCAGTTAGTATCCAACTCTACTTAAATGGTTAAATGAAAAATCCGGAGAACGTGGAAATTTTTTTTATCCTATTAATAACTAATCTAATCGTTAGTCGCAGCTAATTTGTAAAACTGAGTTCTCAAACATTAAATTCAAAGCTTAGCTCTTAAAAAACAAAACCAGATTAGATTTTGACTAATAAATCTTCAGCAGGTAAATCTGTTGAGCTTCTCGTTTTGCACCAGGATCGTTCGTTCTCCTAAACGGTCTAGTGGACGGTGGTGAACAGAGTTTTGAACGGTCTAGTGGACGATGGTGAACAGAGTTTTGAACGGCCCGGTGGACGGTAGTGAACAGAGTTTTGAACGGCCCGGTGGACGGTGGTGACAGAGTTTTAACGTCCCGGTGGACGGTGGTGACAGAGTTTTGTGTTTTTCTGATCCCAGGCTCTGGGACGCTGTGCGCCAGCTGGCAGTGCCTGGAGGCCCCCCACGGCCCTCCGCCCAGCCTGGCTGTCCAGTTTGTGGGCTCCGGGACGTCGCTGTCGGGCATGGACGTGGAGCTGGTGGGAACCCGGTACCGCATGTCGCTGGTCAAGAAGAGATTCGCCACAGGTGATTCTGAAATCTTACATCTGTTGCTGCAGATCTGGGAATGTTTGATCTCTGCACAGGTGATTATTCAGTTCTGATGAAATCTAAAAATAAATAGTCCATTAATACCTATGGCAGATTTTGATTTAAAGTGACATCTTTTATTTAAGTAAACTTATAGCACCTTTAATAGATAAAATCCTTTAGTCTTTTCCAGAGATACAGATATATTGATTATAGATTCCAGTCTATGTGCAACTAGAAGCTAAAAATTAGGGAGAGGCTTTTAAACTAGAAAGAATTACCAACATTATTTCTAAGAAGTATTTGATAGCTTTAATACCAATAAATGTTTTTCCATCTTTTTTTTGCTTAAAATCTAAATAAAAACAGATTTTATTATTTCCAAACATTATCCCTTTTTACGCTGTTCTGTCTTTTCCTCCAATGTTTCAGCCCAAATGGAAATACTTTAATCTTTTAACACATCAGGACTTCGAAACAGAAAAAACACACAGATCTGCATATTGCATCACAACTTACTTCTGGTATTTTATTTTTACTTTGCTAACATTACTTTTATATGCTCATTTAAAAATGTGTTCTGTCATATTAAATATCAATCTGATTAAATTTAATCTAAATCTATCAAGTATTTTCTTTCAGGTTTTGTTGCTGTGTTTTTATTGTATTTTATTAATACTGACGCTGTCTCTTTAAATTTGGACTGAATTGTTTCATCTTCTGTTCTCATCCCTTTCAAAACTAAAATTTAATTTTATGCCGAGTTGGGTCGGTACTGACGTGGTTTCACCAGTCTACTGGTGGATTAAAATACAACATTTGTCACATTTTGTAATCCGTTGTGGTGCATTTAATTTTAATCTGGATTATTTTCCTGTACAGGGAAGTACATGGCCGGCTGCTCCCTGTGACCCATCAGCTTCCTGATCGGCTCCTCGCTGCTGCATCCAACTCAACGTTCAGTCGTGGAGGACACCGTGCACTTACTTCTGACACGTCCTGCCGTTTTAGGACCAACGTTTTTCTTCTTCTTCTACTGTTTCTCTCTAACTTCTGTTTGTGGTGCGTTTTCCTGGAGAGAAACCGTTTTTACTGAAGCTTCTTTGTTCAGACAGTGTTGTGTGTTTGGATCGAGAAACTGGAAAATAAGCTGCATCTCTTTATGTAAATTATAAAATAAAATTAAAAAAAGCTGCTGCCATGGAAGTTAGGGTATTTAATTAATGTAAATACTGTATCTTTGTACCAACGTTGTGATCTTCTATCAAACTAGAAAAAGCTGTTTATAAAGCAGAAACTTGTTTTAAGTAGAGGTTTTTGTGATGTTCAAAACTGATTAAATAATAAACAAATATGCTTAAACTGTTTGGGTTTACAACAATTTATTACACTTTGTGACCAAGTACAAAATACAGTGAAACTATGCAGTTTATTACAGACAATCATCTGTCCTTAGGCTAGTTGAAGTGGAGTCAAGAACAGGCTTAAAAATACACAATAAATTCAGTATACTTGTGAGAAGAAACTAGTTCAATAAAAAATAATCTAACAGCTTTACAAAACGTTACAAAGTACACATAGAAATAATTTTCCTCCAAAGCACTTTAAGGCAAATTACTGTGACAGGCACGAGTTACTAAAAGCCTTAAATAACTTAAGACTCTTGTTGCTACAACAAAATCTGAGAGAAAATAAAAAATAATTTCAACACAAAAATTCCATCAATTTAGATTAGCTCATAAATAGGATTTCTTTTGTTTCCAGACACCTTAGTTTACTGCGGCGCCGCAGTAATAAACCGTTTTACACATTTAACATCAGATTGGGAACAGATTCGTCTCGTTCAGCTACACAGCAAAGCATTTCCTTCTGACGCAACGGCATCAGAGAGACGAGGCATTTTCTACATCATATAAACATATTACGTTTTCTGAAACAGGTTGTTTCCTATTGGAACAGAACAGAAGACGTCAACAGAGCCACAGCGTGAGGTTAAAGGTTCTGCAGTCTCAGCTGGCTCCGCTCCACGTTTTGTCAACACGGATTGTTTAACATCCTGCCTCCTTTCTGTTGATTAATCTGGAATATTTCCAACTCCAGACTGAGTTACATACGCAGCCCCTTGCAAAACTATTCACATCCTGTATCATTTTTGTACTTTAGCAAACGGAAACATTTTTGTTTTGTTTTTTCACAAATAAAAATCTGAAAAGTGCAGCATGGATTTGAATACAGCCCCTAAATAAAGTCCAGTGACTTTAATCCAGTTACGTTTTAATGAATGTGGAAACTGATCGGCATAAGTTCAGCCGTTTTCTGACAACCTGAAACCTACCAGGACTTGAACATCGGAGCAAAGAAAGAATTAGTCATGTGATCCACACGTTTGACCTTGAGAAAGTCGAATTTCAATGCGCCATGTAGGAGAAAAACAGCAAAGATATTCTAGTCAGATGAAAAAAACAAAAACATTTACAGTTCAGCCATGCATGAAAAATACTGTTTCACCTGCTCTGACACACGGCGATGGCACCATCATGCTGTGGGGATTGTTTACATTCAGCAGTTACTGGAACAACACAGGAATCGTTTAGATCAGGGGTGTCAAAACTTTTCGTGACAGGGGCCAGAATCCCAAAGCGGCTTTGGGGTCATGCTGTATTTTATGTTTTATTTATTTGAATTAAACAATCAATATGTTAATGAAACAATGTGGCAATGTTTTCGTCTTGATAAAAAACAAACAATTTCCTGACTTCTTGTCTGTTTCTTGTAGAGAAATTCTATTAACCAAATTTAACAGATGAAATAATGTGCTCTAGTCTTTACTAAAAGAAATAAAATATTAAATTTGTCACCAAAATTCTCATGCAAAAAAATTTACAAAAGTGACCACAGTTAAAATTGTTCCACAAACGGCCCCCGAGCCACGTGTTGGACACTCCTGGTTTGGCTCTAAATATATTCATATTTAAAACATTTTGAGAATATCTGGACTTTAACTTTCAGTCTTCGGACGAGTAAAACTGGTAGATAAATCAGGGGACTGAATACAAACCCCCACCAATGTTTTCAGATTCTTCCCATTTAATAAATGATGAACTACTCTGAGTTGGAGTGAAAACTTTTGCAAGGCTCTGAGCATCACAACAGGCAGAACAGAAACGATGAGGTAAAAATCCAGCTTTTCCTGCTCCAAACCCTCGGCTGAGCTGGAAAACAAACGGGAAAGTCCTTTGGGTTCCTAGGCTGCATGTTCTTACGTCCTCTGACCCATTTCTTTTTTTATTCTTATTTTTTACCGTGTGTTTGCTACAAGGTGCAGCAGAGGCGTCAGGGAGAGCGAAGGCGCTCTGAGCGTTTTGAGGTTTGAAGACGGTACATTCATACTGCGGTTGAGGCACAGCTGAGGGACAGGGCGACATCCGTAGCGGCGATTTCAAAGTTAATCTAAGGCACTCAAAGGACACCATGGCACAACAAACTCAAATTTAAAGAAAAAATAATAAAAACAAAACAGATGGAGCACAAAAAAGCCACTGTTCAGAGGTTAAACATCCAATATGAGAAGCTACTGCGCAGAAGAAATTCACAGTCCCAACAAAAACAGAAAACAACGAGATCCGTTACAGCCCTGTGAAACGACAACGAATAAAACCGTGTGTGTGTGTGGGGTGGGGGGTACACCGTCTTTATAAACACTTCTACTACTTCTGCACTCTTCTCTATTTACATTGCACTCGTTCTGCTGCTTCCGGTCCATTCAGGTCGGACTCACATTTCCTGCAGAGGGTGGCCTATTTCAATCCTCTCTCTCTTCACCGCCGGCTCGGCCGGAGTGCCATCGCCGTCCAGGTTGCTCATCTCGTCTGAGAACGACGCATCTGAGGGAGAGGAAGAGGATTCTCCGTTTTCGTCTAGCAGCTAAAACGTGTTGCTATGGCAACCAGGGTTTCAGAAAACAAACGCTTACCCTTCTCCAGGAGCGACGGCATCATGGAGCTCAGGTCGCTGAACTGGAAGTTAAGATTTGAGGGAGAATTTGTAAACAAAACAAAATAGCGAGACATTCGGCTAACGGTGCTTTGCTAACCGTTTTTAAATACGTTCTAGTTGTTCACATCCTGTCAGTGTTTAATATTTTTTACCTATGGCTCCATGTGACAGAACGATAGAAAAATCAAGAGTTATGAAAACTTCAGCATGTGTTCCAGGTGGGGCTGTGCAATCTGGCTTAAATATAAAATCTTAGTTTCCTTCACTTTTTTTCTTAAGAAAAATTTAACCGACATTTGAGTTGATCTGAATTCAAAGACAAAATAAATAGAAGCCATCTTGTCAAAAGCAGACAGTAGTTCTTGGTTTGCTAACATCACTATGGAAACCCAAAGAATGTATTGATGAAAAAATAATCCTAATTTTCCACAAATTAAACAGGAAATTTGATAAATCAATTCATCACCCCATCCTAACTGCGAGTATCCCATCTGACCTCTCTTACCTCTCCCATCACAGCTATGGGAGTTTCTCCAGTTGCCTGGGCAACGCGGTGCTCCACCAGGTAGAACATGTACTCATCGTAAAGCAGGCGGATCAGATGGAACGAGCCGAAGCTGGCGGCGCTGCGCAGAGTCAGGTCTCTGATCACCATGGAGCTGCAAGCAGAGAAACGTCAACGATTCCACAATGAACCGTTATTCTTTGTTATTCTGGATTTTTAAGGAACAGCCTCAGTGCCGCTCCGTACCTGTAGAAGGACCACTTGAGCAGGAACTGGCGGGCGGCTTTGGGGAAGCTGGGGCTCCCCTGGTGAGGCTTCAGGACCTGAGAGACCACATTGTCCAGCCAGGTGGCCCACTGGTCCAAGGAGCTCTGCTGCTGCAGGGTCACCTTGAAGTCCTGCTCCAGACGCTGGACCACGCCCTCGTCACACTGGCAGACCCATGACGCCTGCTCCTGTTGGACAAACCCAGGGTCGGTCAGAGGGGAGCCGCAGCGGGCCGCGGAGCCTCCTGGAGGCGGAGCTTACCTGGACGTTGGCGAAGTCCACTCTGTTGAGGTCGGAGAGCATCTGGTTGATCTGGGAGGTGTTCTGCAGAACAGCGCGGGCCGCCTGGGCCAGGTGGTTCAGACTGGTGTAACGCCTCAGAGTCTGGGCGAACGCACTGACCACCGCCACCTGCACAGGAAAACACGCAGAGACTCACCCGATTAGTCACGATGAACCAGCTGTTGAAATAATATTCAGCTAATTCAGCAATTGATCATTAAGAAAGTACAGCAGGTCAGCAGATGTTCAAAGAAAGAACATCTGCTGACAGAAAAACAAACATTTCGCATTTAAGATTAAAAGAAATCCTGGTCTGTAAATCTGTAATATGCAGGATTAATCAAGTCTTTAAATTCTGCACAAAAAATTCTATTAATCCAAATATTAATTGGTTAAATGAAAAAATAATCAACAGATCAGCTCTAAAAGTTTTTTGTTTTTTTTTACTCTTTTGCAACAAATGATCAGCATTCACTGACTGAGTGCCAAGTTCCTGCATTTTAGGCAACAATATGTTTATTTTGTTATTTAAAAAATAAATCGAGTTATTTGTTTACAAATTTTAATGCATTTCTAATTCTGTATAAAAAAAGGCTCAAGTGGTCAGAAGAAAAATCTGAAGAAGGTATCAGTTTTCTTTAACTGATTAATCATCAGAATAATCAATAGTGAAATAATCGTCAGTTGCAGCCCTGGCGGTATTTAATATCAGCTCTAATTACCGTATTCTCCAGATTATAGAGCGCACCTCACTATAAGCCGCACCGGGTTGAAAGCAGCTGGTATCTCCACCGCTCTCGGTTTTCCACAAGGACGCAGCAGAGGGAGCGTCCTAATAACTCCAGCAGATTTATTAGGATTTATTAATACTTTACTACATTAAAAATTTATTTTTAATGATGGAACTTGACTTAATGTCATGTTTTGATTGTTGATTCTATGTTGCATGACTTTGTGTTTTTGTGTTTGTTATGATGTAAAGCACTTTGAAATGCCTTGCTGCTGAAATGTGCTATACAAATAAAATTTGATTGATCGATACGTCCTACAAATTAGGACATATCCCTAATAAATCTGCTGGACTTATTAGGACGCAGCCCTGAGTCTCCAACGCCGAACCATGGGTTGGTTCACGCCTTGTTTACGTGCAGCGGCTCTTTTTCCCTGCTGTACTGCCAGATCGATAGTCCTCAACTTAAAAGCTGCATATTTTTCTTCATGCTGCTTCCATGATGAGGGGGTTTGAGTTTGAGAAAATTTCTCTGTTGTGCCTGCAATAAAAATGACCACTTTCTTCTTTTATTTCCAAGTTTGACTTCCTGCTAAAGAGCGCTCCCTGGTGGTTGAAGAAAAATCCACAGAAAAGCCGCACTGGGCTATAAGCCGCCAGGTTCAAAACGTGGGAAAACAGTAGAGGCTTATAGTCCGAAAAATACGGTACCTAATAATCAGTGTAAAATGTCTTTCCGGAGATTTCCATTACCTTGGTGCGAACGATCTCTTGTGGGAAGCTGGTCATGGCGGTCGTCAGCCAACCCTCCAGACTCTTGGCGAAGTTTCTGATGGCCTGAGTGAGAGTGCCTGAAGAAACAGAACGGCCTGGTTACTGCAGACAGCCTCCAACAAACACAGAGTCACATCGCAAATTGCCAAACTAAACTCATCATTACAGTATCAATATGTGCAATAACACGGAAGGATTTCGTGGATGCATTTGAAATAAAACAATCTGCTTCCTGATTATGTGTTTGTCCAGTCAGATTGACTTTCAGCGTCTTTTCTTGTGAGCTCAAGCTCAGTGAGCGTTCAGGGAACATCCCGGATTTGGAAAATATTATTGGCCTTCTGGAAATTTCAGAGCTAAGCTGAAGTTCTACTTTCTGTAAGGAATGACACAGACTGTAGTTAAGATTAGTTTTTAACTAAGCTGGGAGAGCTAATCCCTCAGATGAGATGCTAAGAATTTTAAATCTAGACAAAATAACAATTTGCTATTGAAACATAATCAATAAAAAATGAATCAACAATATGATGGCACTTAACAAAATGTAATGCTTCAATTGTTGACCGTGTTCTATGATTTTGTGTTTTTATGATGTAAAGCATTTTGAAATAAATGCCTTGTTGTTGAAAGGTGCTATACAAATCAAATTTTATATAAGTATGAATTAAAATGCCTGCATTTTTTGTCTTTTCAAATAGTGAAACCTTACAAACACATTATGACATCATCACTGCATCACTTAATGCTGGAGAGGATACAAAAGCTGCTGATTAAAGAATCTGATAAAAAAAAATTCAATCAGCAGGTCAAAGGTTAATCAGACCCTCTCTACTATGTGATGAGGCAAACTGACTGGGAACAGGGCGCAGCACATCGGGGATGAGGATCTCCACCAGGGCCTGGTACAGGATGTGGTCACAGCTCCTCATCCATAGCCGGACTGGTTCATATTTGCACAGAGAAACCAGCTTCTCCCTGGGAATCACTCGCTCCAGGTCATCATCGCTGCACAGAACATAAAGAAACAAAAGCAACGTGAATGCTGCTGCTCTGAACTCGGGTGGTTTGAAGCCCACAGAGCCGTTTTCATCTGATCCGACCTGCTGGGGATGGTTGTGCTGCCGTCACTAGATGGCGCTGTTGCATTCCAAAAGTTCTGCCAGAAATTCTCCACATAGTGGAACTGCAGATTCATCACCACATCCAAAGTAGCCTGCAGGAGAGAAGCAAGGCAGGGAAGGAGAGGGAAGGCGGGGGGAGAAAACACACAGAGCTGAGCCATGGCAACCAGACACACAACAAAGTTTCTCCAGGCAGGCAGGCGGGCGGGCAGCCTCAACCTGGGTCCTCCTGGTTCCACAAAAACCCAGCTCCCTGCACATTAATCATCCAGAATCCATTAGGTTTCAGTGCTTTTGTGAAGCAGCTTTACAGATATGTCCTCCTGCTCTGAGTGACCTGAACTCACCTGTAACATTTATTTCCTGTTTCCTGTGCTTGAGTTATGGAGGCAGAGTTGTGAGCGTGTCGGTGAACGTAAAGGAAGCAGAGGTGAGCTGCTGCAGCAGCATGAGTGACAACCTGATTCTATAGAGATCACAGGTTTATAACGTCTTGGTAGTCAGGCCAAATGAGTCTTCTTTAGGGGGGAAAAACTCCCAGATATCATCTGTTTATTTAGTTTTTATCTGCGTTACTAAAGTGCCCAGAACACGCTGAGCCTCCTCTTCTCCTCTTCCTCCGTGCAGCACGGTGAACACTTGCAGCAGGATCCTGTTACTCGGCACCGTAAGTCTCGATCACATGATATGTTTTTGCTTCCTCTCCGCTCGTCGCCATGGCAACCGTGTTTACAGTTGCCCCCAGCAACAGGTCAAACACAGAGCTTCCAAAACAAAAGGAAGAATTCCCCATTCCCTCCAAACGAGCACATTCTGCCTTCCTCGTCCCTCCAAAGCCAGCGAGCGAGAGAGACAGAGCGAGCGCGTGCGCGCGACTGGTCCTGCCTCGCAGCTTTCTGTCGACGCAGGAAAAACAACCCGACAACAACAAGCTGAAAGAGTGTGTAGGAGAAACCGAGTCGCTGACGGAGGAGCTAAACCTCTGAGATCCTCGGCTTTCACAGAAATCAAAGCAGAGGTTTGAGGCGCGAGTGTTTTTACACCAAAACGCTTCACTAAACTTCTATGGCTTCAAGCCCGGCCAGGAAAAACTGTTGTGTTACCATGACAACAGGAAGAAAAAGAAAGAAAAACAGGTACATCTCAATATATGGGATTAGGCCTGTCACAATAACAAATACTGTTAAGACTATAATTTGTCCCAGAAATTATAAATGAAATGGGATAAATGATAATGTTTTAAGATGATTTTCGATTATAACAATAATGACATAAAAAGTTCTCCCTCTGAAAGACTAAAACTTCAATTTGTACAGAATGTTCCACACTGAAACTGGAAGATAACCAAACAAAAAACAATAAATAAAGAGGAAATAAAACCCACACAAGTGAAACCAAAAAGAAAATAAATTATAAAGTCTCTCTAAAGAAAATTGCACTTCAAAACACATTAATCAGAATGGAAATGATCAAGCTCATCTTAATTTATCATGTGAATAATTGATTAATTGCTTTTATTGGGAGAGTCTTAAATTATAATTATTAAAAATGTATTTAGATTAATTTAACAGAAATCATTTTCACAAATTTATTTCTTCTGATTTTGATTACATCAGCAGAACTTGTAACTAATGAAACCAAAATTCAGTTTCTTATAAAGTTGCATCAATATATATATATATATATATATATATATATTTTTTTTTTTTTTTTCAATATAGAAATATTATATTAGAGCCTTCATAATAATGGGAGGATTGCTGACCTCAAAAAGCCCCCACTAAAGAAGTTGATTGTTTAGAATGTTGCATACAAGCATATCAATGGAAAGTTGAGTGGAAGGAAAAAAGTATGGGAGAGAAAGTGCAAGAGAGATAGAATTGTTGCAGAGAAGTTTTCAGGTGAAAGAGTTTGGAGGAAGAGTAAAGAGACGATGATGATTTGGGCCCCGTTGGTCACTTAGTCCAGATTCAGCACAGCTGTCTACCAGACAATTATAAAGCACTGCATGTTTTCCTCTGCTGACAATCTTTATGGAGAAGCTGATTTTATCTTCCAGCAGGATTGGACTTCTGCCAGTAGGACCAACACCTGTTAACCCTGAGCCTGATTGACGTAAAACTCCTAAAAGAATCTCTGGAGAATCAAGAGGAAGATGAGAGACAATGAAGGTGAGATAATAAAGCAAACTGGGCTTCCTTAAAACAGGCTGACCATGTCCATGCCACGCCGCATTGATGCAGTACTGAGTCCATATACTGTACATGGACATGATAATAGCTTTTTTTAACTAATCCAATCCAATATTTAAAAGTTTTGATAAACTGAAGCTGTAATTCAAACATTTAGCTCAGTAATAATAAAAAAGAGTAAGCTCTAAGGAAATACATTCCTCATACTAACAACTTGTTGTTTCTTGTGCTGCAAAATGATGTCTAAAGATTACACAAAGCAGACAGATTAGTCCCTGGGAGCAGTAAGAGTGGCAGAAATGTGACGGTGGACAAAGACAGGAGTCTGTCCATCCGTCCGCAGACACAGCGGCACAAAGGCCCGAGGGGAGGCCGCCACAAAGACACAAGATGTCCACCCAGCACACTGAAAGGTTAATTGGCATATCTTGAAAGCTGTGCAGAGATGAAAAGATGGCTGGAACAAAGGCGGTGTGTGGAGAAGCCGGACAAGAGGAGGGAAGGGATAATATGATAAAACCCCGAGCTTCGCCACTTTAATCGCTGCCTCTCTCCAGGATCCAACGGCCCAAATTCTTGGGTTGTTTCTCCCGCTCTCATATCTGGGTTCCATCTTCAGGCTGCGCGAGTGATTTTTTCTGTCAGGGAACTGAACCGAACTGCGGCGGGTAAACTACGGTTGTGAAACGTCTTTTCTCAAGAACTCTGATTTCTTCACCCAGAATATTTACAGTTTAGAAATAAGACACCTGCTGGCTGCTGCCCGATTTCCCAACATTGGGACATTATGAAGGAATTTCAGCTGTTTCTTTAGTTCACACCATAAACAGACTCGATGTGGTTTCATTCGTATGAACTTTAAATTACCATCGATTGTAAATGTATTTGGGATATTCAGCTTTGATTACCATCTGAATCCAGAAGCACAGGATTCACTCACTATGTGACGAAACATGAGCGACATAAACCTCAGCTTAACACATAAAATCAGTAAATTAACTCGTTACAAAAAACTACATGTGTTTTTTTTTTCAAATCAAAAAAGTGAGGCTTATATCTTCTATATTCCATAAACACAAAGTAATACGGAGACATGGAAGTACTAAGAAATTTCTCATTTATTATGATATATTTATTAGTATGATAAGGATTCTGAGTTATTGTTGCAACAATAAATTCCAATTAAAAATGCTGAAAAATATCGTTGTGATTTCAAGTTTTATTATTTTCTCCAATGTTTGTTCAATAAAAGTATCATTAAAAATCAATAAATTTGAAAATATGATTAAATGAAGTTACTGTGTGCCATCTAATGGTACAAATCATTTTGTCACTGGTGTCCTAAGGAGCGTCAAACAAATGAGTATGTTTTTTAAAGGTCATGCCCTGATAGCCATACAGTTGCCTAAAAGAAAAATAATAAATAGTTCTTATTGTCACTTTTATTGTTATCACAATAGTAACACAAAGTATCATGATAAAACTTTAAGTCCAAGTCACCCAACCCTAAATGGAAGTGATCAGTCCTTCCACTTTGCTTCACATTACTCTCACTTATGGTGGTTGTTTACATTTTCTAGTAGACTTTTTCCTTCCACTTAACATTCCATTAGTATTCTTGGATACAGCAGTCTGTCAGTTGTAGTGACTGTCAAATTAGCACTCTTTCCATTATTGTATAGGCCAATAATCTGTTAATCTTTTTAGTTGTTTTTTTTGTCAACCATACACAAAAACACAGACATCTAAACCTTCAGAGTACATAACACTGCAAGTCATAGTTTTATGTAATATTCCAGTTTTTTACTCTGTTACTGCAATTTAAAAAACTTTCAATGATTATTAAGAAGCACATGCAGCTCTGAACCAGAAATGAACCAGATGATTGTGCAGAGATGAGTCTCACCTCACAGTGGCTTCTGTAGAGCGTCTGCAGCGTCTTAATATCAGTCATGCTGATGCGCTCAGGAAGAGGCTGCGTGCCCAGGTCCGGAGAAGGAAACGGAGGTAAGGAGTGAGATGTGTCTGTGGAAATGAACATGGATGAGTGTTCATCTATAAACCCAACATCTCCAGGCAGGAAAGACAGAATCTATGGGAATCTGCTGTGATGGTGCCAAAAGAAGACCTTCAAATGCAACTCAAAAATATCAAATCTTGGGAAAAAATTTTATAAAAACAGTACATAAAGGCAGCTTGTGTGTTTACCGATGTACTGCTGGTGCTGCTGGGTTTGAGCGGCCACCGACTGCTCTGAGGTGCTGCTACAGTGCTGAGAGCTTCCACACAGACTGTCAGACATGCTATCCACCTTCTGCAGAGGCTTAAACCTGCACAAACACGAGAGTGAGACATTCATGTTAGCTGTAATAGTGGACAGATAACCTGAGTAAATACAGAAAGCATTTTTAAAATAGCATTTTCATTCACTGAGGGGGAAAGAAAGCTGCCCAACCCAGTCAGGCCCTCTGGGAGAAAGCAACCACCTCCTTATTAAATCATGAATTAACGATGACTAAGTTATGTTTCTTAGAAAACTGAGCTCAGTTTTACAAGTCAAAACATGGCACTGATACCCCTACACAAAACTTTAAAAAATACTTTAATTATACTATCTTCTGGAAAATTTTGTTGGATAAATATAGTTGTCTTGAGACAATTTTCAAGTAATATATTGGTAATCATATTAATATTCTCAAAGCTCAATAAATTTTAAATTCTAATGAATATTTCACATTGGACCTGGAAGATATTTTAAATATCCAAAATAAATAAAACAGCACAAACAACAAATAACATGAACTATGAAGTTTCTGTAAACAAAACCGTCCTAAAAAAGAGACAGCTGAGGCCAAAACACCAGACTGAAGACTTTTGTCATCCAGTTTTCAGTAAAAAAAGAGAACAAAAAAAGAGAAAAACAAAAAATCATTCAAATAAAAATTACTGAGCTCGTTTTAATTCATCGTGCAATTAATTGATTTATTGATTACTGCGACAGGCCTAACTGTCTTCAATTATATGTTACTGCTAAGGTTTGTTATTTATAAAAAATTGATTATAGGAACAGTTGAAGGTTTTTACAATAAGACATCTATAACACTTCAAACGAAACATCACCAAACAAAAACCAAAATTAAGATTTTAACAAAATGTAAATGATTTGGACAGAAAATGGCTAAATGCTCAAACGATTTAATCACAAATTACAAAAAACTAAATGTAAGTCAACCTGGAAACTGTATTTTTCCACCTGTTGATAAAAGTCTGACCTCTGTTTCTGGTGGACAGGCTGCTGCCGCATCGCCATGTACTGGGTGTCCTCCTGCAGCCGGTTCAGGGGAGAATCTGGCTTCACCCGGATGCCATAGTAATGGTACTTGGAGTTGCCTCTGAAGGAGAGAAAAGAGCCAGAAAGCAGTGAGAAAAAGCCTTGCCATCAGTGTAATTACTATCATTACTCTCCACCAGTCCCTCTCCAGTACATATAAGCATGATCATATTCATCACTTCTTGAAAAGTTATGTGATTACTGTTATCAGCGTCCTCCTACCTGGTGCCGAGGCGCCGCGTCCTTAGGCCCATAAAGACGGAACGGATGAGCTTCCCGAAGGACGCTGCGTTAACCGGATCCAGTTTCTGCTCCTGGCAGTGTCTGAGGTAATGGTTATAGAGGGAACACCGGGGCAGGCTCACTCCCTCCGCCGTCTCATAGTTGTCCAGCAGCCACTGAAGCTGCAAACATAGAGGAGAATATATTCACACCCGGAGCGTTCCCAGGAGACGGACCTGCTCTGAGGTGCTCACCTGAGCTGCAGAGGAGAGGAGCAGATCTTTTTATCATATCAAACGCCACATAACGCACACATCACACAGCCTCTGATTTATAAACATCCACCCATGACGATGTCTGTCTTTACCTCTGAGCTAAGGCTGTAAATAACCAGAGGAATAAAAACTGCTACTAGAGTTAAAATAACTGAACTTTGAACACCCATTCAAACTCACAAATCTGATGCGCAGATCGGTAGGCAGTTTTGGGGTTAAGTGCCTTGCCCAGGGCAGGAGGAAGCTGGAATTGAACCTACAACCTTCTAATCACAAGACGACTACTCTACCCACAGAGCCACAGTTGCCCCCACATGATGTTCAACGTTAAAAGGTAGACCTTAAATCACATTTCTCCCAATTTAAATTCAAATATGTAATTTGGTTTTAATGATTTCTTATACTTTTTTTATATATATAAAAATTGTGTTGTAGTTTCCTTCGTTTCATATTTACTGTTTGCACTGATTGCATTTATTGACAAATTATGTGTATTTAAGTATTTTTAGGTAGACAGTCATTATACAGGGACAACAAACAAAAAATAGACTTTTGGTTTATCCTGGCATATTTATATAAACGTTAATCGATGTGCATTTAATTTTTATTACCACAGCCTTTAAACAAAGACCTAAATCTGCACCGCAATAAAATCCCTTAAATGTAAACATGACAAAAATATTAATAAACTCTGTGACAAATTAAGAACAAAAATGTAAAAGTGAAAAATAAAAAAGAAAGCTAGCTGGTGAAAAAGCAGGAAAAACAAATAATCAGCATTAGTTCATGCAGAGTATCAAAGCAATCATCTGAAATCTGTGGATAAGGAAAAGTGACAGCACACATGAGTTTAGGTCAAGAATGAAACTTAATCAAATAATTTTGGGAAGGGGAAAGTAAGCCAGCAGCAAACAGTGTTTCACTGAGCAGACACAAGCAGAACACAAAGTCCACAGATTCAGCCATAACTTTCTGTTCTGTTTTACATAGAAAGTTCCTGGTTGACTTACATGGCTGTTGAGCAGGCTGCTTTTGTGACTTGCAATTCCTTCAGACTTTTGGAGGTTTTCAATCGCCATTTCAAGCTGAAGAAAGAAGCATGCAAAACAGAAAAAACAGGATACACAGAAAAGGAGGAGGCAGAACAGAGAGAGAGAGAGAGAGAAAACAAGAAGATTGCAGGGGTATAATATTGGGGAGAAAGAAGAGGAGAAGAGAAAAGGGAAATAAGACTGTTAGCAAGCAGCCAGATCTCTGCATTTCCATTAAAATCAGTCAGTGTTGCAGCCAGATCCATTATCGGCTGACAAAAGCATGCAAATCAAGGGACTCATAGGGCTAAGCAGCTCAGTGAAGGCTCGGGGTCTGACTCACTAAAGTATTCAAATAGGAACAACAAACAGGGTCACAGGTCAAATAAAGACCTGGGTCAACAATGTCAATCATCCCAGAGTTGGTTCAACTTCAAAAAAAACTTTTTTAAAACCCAAATAGGCAGATACGTTAGAAGCTACTATGACAAAATCAACCATAACATAAAGTAACTCTACATTAATTTCTTCAGAGAGAAAGAAACAAAATTATTTGAGCCTGATTAAATGTTTAACTGAATGGCTAAAGCAAGACATCTATGGAGGAAAATCAATCAAAACTGATGCCAGACTAAGAGAAGGAAAAAAAAGCAGGCAGCGTTCCAGGCTTTAGGAGAGATCCAGCGGGCTCTAGGCCAAATGGTAAGAAGCCCCAGGGGTTTCTTTGTTTCAGGGGCTCTCGAATGCCCCGTGAAAACCCTTAAAACAATTCAGCCCTGAATTAAGGCAAGGTCCCACTTCTACAGGCTAGCTGCCTAGCACCACTTTGCTCTCAGTGTGTGGTCATACAGGTACAACAACTCAAATCAGGTTGTGGACTGCTGGCATAAAGGAGTGTTAATCAGGAAACAGGTCCTGCCAGCCGAGCCGACAGAATCCACAGAAAACTTTGACTTTTCCGGTTCTACCTCAGGACCAACTCACCATGGCTGAGGAGGAGCGAGACGAGTGTGAGATGTGGTTGCGGTTCCCCTCCATGCCGCCGCTGTGCAGCAGGTAGGTGCTGCCGCTGGAAATGATGTGGCTGCTGCCCACGTCCATGGCAATGCCCACCATGCCGTGAGGCGGCACGCCACTGCTGGCGGAGGACACCACCGTGGTGACGTGGGTTCCTCCGGCCTGAGAGTCAAAGTAGGCCCCCCCGCTGCCCTGTCCGTACAGCTGGGAGTCCGGGTTGTAGGAGTAGGCCGTTCGGCTGCAGACAGATCGCTGCAGTTAGCATCAGGTGCGTTTTGAGTTTTACCATAAACATTTTTAATAAATTCGTTTTGTCCTGTTTGAGAGGAAGTTCAATGAAAGTAGAGATGCACCAAGAAATCAGCTGCTGATTTTTGGTTTAATCGGAAACTCAAATGTTCTAATCATTTTTCAATCAGTGAATGCATCACAGCAAAGCTCTACTGGGTCACACTCACACATACTGACATGACTAATCAGAATAATCGTGATTAATCGATTATTGGAGTAATCGTCAACTAATTTAGTAATCGATTAATTGTTAACTGGAGGAGACTCAAAAAAAGGCCATTTTCAAAAAAGCAACAGTTAGAGCAGTTAGTAAGCCAAAACTGTACAAAAATATACATTTTGCATTTATGATTTAAAAAACAAAAACTTCTTTGTCTGTAAAAATGTTTTACCCAAAACTCCTCCGGTGGCTGTTTTAGCTTCACCTGGTTTAAATTCTACTATAGGAAATATTTCCTATTAAGCAACTTATCAAATTATTAATTGGCTAAATTGAAAAGTAAATAGATTATCTCTACACATTATTGATGTTAAGTCAAGTAGAAAGAGATGGATTTTTCACATGTTAATATTATAAGTGTTTCTTAGCTGTAGAGGCATCTTTTGCTACAAATGATCAAGCATTCACTAAAGGAATGCTACGTTAACGTCAGTTTGTTTTCCAATGTAAAATATGAATTATTTGTTTTTCATTATATTTCTAGTATTGTATTGGTTAAATGAAAAATATTCAGAATGGGTAATTTTTTAATCTGATTATTCAATTAATTGTCACAATAGTAGATAGAATACCTGATAACTAGAATAATCGTTAGTTGCAGCCCTACACTGCAGTAATCATTGAATTATTGATGTTTGAATAGCTAAATCAGAATTCAAAATCTGAATTTTGATCAGCGTATCCCTTGTTTAGCCCACAGGAACGATTTGCTGCTGGCATGTAATTATGTCGACACAGTCAACAGATTAAATGACGTCACAGAACTCGGTCATATTGGAGCGACATTAAACAATAAAACTGCAAAAAGGAGAGAAAAAAAAACAGCTGGGCTTTAATTAGCCTAAATGGCATTTTGATTGGAGCCACTTTAAAAACAGTTGGTGATGCAGTTAACATGAGGAGACAAGTGGTGTGGGAAATCTTATCTGTCACCATGTTTTCAACACATCACTCACTCTTGCATAATTTAAGAAGATTGTAATCACTGTGGTGTGAACTGTGAGTGTGTCAGAATCTGGAAAAATATCTGCAAGTTTTTGTCAAATTTCATGGGGAGTGTTTTTTTTATTATTATTATTATTACGTAATACTTCCTTGACATTAATAAAACACCTTATAACCAGTGAAATTAAAGAACTGAGCTTACATAGTGCCGTTGGTATAAACTGCTTCTCCACTTTCTCCTACATATTGTACTTGAGTCGGGTAGACATGTTGCACCTGCTGCTTGTATAAAGAGACACAGTACAAAAAGTCGTGTTCAGAGTTAAAACAGCTGTGAAATGGAAAAAATGCAGTTAGGTGAATAAATACAATATAACAGGGGAAAAAAACCTGTCCACCCCTTGGCTTATTCACAATCTGTCCAAAACACAAGTTATTCAAATATTTTTCTTAAAATCATCAATTAAAACCCCAGCTAATGGTGTGTAAAAATATTTTATTTACTGTAGCAGAACAATGTAAAAATGAAAAATTAAGAAAAATCCAACCTTTTACGCAAGTGAATTTATTTAGTGGAAGGAAAAATCCCACAAATTTTTTATTCCAAAAATCTCAAATGCAGCAGCAACAATATGTCTGAAAACTAATGAACATTTTGAATTCATCCCTTTTACAGTTGATGGGAATGAAATCTTTGATTATTAATTCAAACTTCCTGGTTCCCTGGAATATACACATTTAATTTGACACAGAGTGCCATTTTGCTTAACCCCTCTAAAAAACCATGGGATTCAACAAAGGAAGATGGGTGTATTATTATTATTATTATTATTATTAAGTCATGAAATGGCTACAAGTCATGAAATGGCTACAAGGACAAGTTTTGTTGCACAAATATGTGCAACAAAACTTGCACATATTTGGGCCTTTCTCTCTTGTTTATTAGAGCATATTGCATCATTAACTCCATGTAATACTAGAACCTTTTATATAAAATCTAATAAGATACTGGTAGAAAACTGAAAATGGGTCATAACTGGGTCTTTCAGCTCAGTAATGATCCATAACTTCTGGTTACATTGACACAATAATCATTCACAAGAAACTGTTTTCAATTCCCATCTGAGTCTATAGAACAAAATCCTACAGAAAAACTGCAGGGAAAGCTGAATTTCTGACATAAAAAAAATACCCCTAGCTCTGAACAACGTACAGATTATGAAAAGAAGAAGGGTCAGACTCCTCTGTCTGTGTCCCAACATTGTGATAAAAAGACCAAGTTCTGTCCCGTTGGCAAAACTGAAAAGTACAAAACAAAAACATAGACCAGCTCTGGTGATTTTGTAAAAAAAGAAAAAAGTGTATAGAATAACTTATTTATCTGGGATTTTTCTTCCACATTGCATAAATGTATTCAAACTAAAGCTTGCACTTTTCTTAATTTTTCTCTAAGATTGTAGTACAGAAGTAAAAAAACAACACATCTTTACCTGGGGTGCCAATAGATGTGGATGCTACAAAAATGTGAAGAAAATTGGAATTGGACAATGAAACTAAATTCATCGCTATTGGTTAGCGTGAACAGACTGTAATGATGCAGATGCACAACTAGAGATTAAGGAACTACTTAAGGATGAAAATGGAGAGAAAGTCGAAGCAAACGGTTGGGTTTTGGTTCAAGCCTTCAGGAATACCACTCAAACTCTGCAGCAGGTTGACACAACGCACTGAGACTAAGATGAATTGAAGACAAAAAAAAAAAAAAATCATAATGTCACATGTTTTACTAGAGTTTCACGAGCATCAATTACAAAAAGAAAAAGGTTGTGTTTACATTTTTATGCATGAATGCAATGTCACAAATAATTTACACCCATCTCAATAATAAGAATAATTTTTACTGGCATCACAGCAATCAAATCATTGTTTGAATTGCTGACTAGGTTTTTGTGTATTTGTACCATTTTATCTGTTTTTGGTGATGAGCTCCAAGTCTTTGAGTTTGGAAAACCTCCATACCATTACCCAAACCTTTAGCTCTTTACACAGATTATCTATCAAATTGCAATCTGGCTGGGCCACTACAAAATGTTCATATTATTTGCAGTCAGAATAAAAATTTTGTTAACAATTACAATAAACTTACGTGTGCCAGACCTAAGTTTAATTTTGGACCTAATTGCACCTTTAATTTTTTCAACATTAATCTAGCTCTAAATATTTTAGTGTTGCCTGCACTGCCATTTTCCACATTTTTAGTATGTGAATGTTAATGTTAATGACACATGTGCATGTGTTTCAAACAAAAAGGGGGTAGCTGGAGACAATTTTGCAGATGTTCCTTTACAAAAACATGTTTCTCAGTAGAAATGTTTCTAACAAAGTGAGGTGTAGCGTCAAAATCAACCTCAGTGAGTTGGAAAAAGGGAGCCTAACGAGGATGTTTCCTCCCATCAAATTGGGAACAAGGAAGCAGTGCCAGTTCAAAACCAGCCTCATTTCAACTTGGGTGTTTGTGATCTCACAGCTCAGCCACAGAATGAAACTTTTCATATCCTTAAGAGGCGCACAAACACAGCTTGTTAGAGAGGAGCAGGCTGGTAAGTTAAGTCTTAACAAAAATCTAATTTAAGATTATTTTTTCTGAATGGAAAGTGTCACAAAGACACAAATATATCTTTGACAATATACAGAGCACTGAAAATGATTTACTCAAAAATAATGGTATAAATCATGATAAGTCCAACTCTGAGTGGCTCAAAAGGAAAAAAACGTAAAAATCTATAGAGTGGTTTAATCAAAGTCAAGGGTGGCACAAGTGGCAATTACTTTTTCTACATAGGGTCAGGTTGTTTTTCACTTGAAAATGAATAAATTATTCAAGTTTGATCATCTGAAACTTGGGTGTTCTTTTGTTTTAGGAAAAGAACGTATATCTCTCTGGCTAAATTAAACTGGTAAAAAGACTTTAGAAAATCTTTAAAGCAGTCTGTAAAAAGTCAAGGGGTGTCCAACTATTTTCAGAACACGGTACAGGTATGCACGGTACTGTGTACCTGCTGGGGGACCCTGGATACTGATACTTGTCCTCCTTTCTGAGCTGAGCCTGTGGCTTGAACCAGCACCCTCTGTGTGAATATGAGACACAACTCAATTACATAGGTATGCATGTAGATACACACACAAACACTCCAGACATCTACACAACAGAAGAAGACCTTTAATCAAGAGAACACTGATTACTACAGGTTAAACTTTTCATTGTTTCAGAAAAGATAATGTCGACATTTTACTGAAAAACAGAAGCAGTGAAGACAGAGAAATGGAACGAGCGACATGGAAATGAGATGAGAGGTGTAGGTTTTATTTATGTGGCAATTTTCTGCCATCAAGCAACTCATTTGTGTCACCAATTGATAAAAAAAGACACCAGTTATTAACTTTAAATAGTATAGCTTAAAATTCCTGATGAAAAATAAATCTAACACTATTTCTGCTCGTTATACCTGTACAGTTAATCTTTAGCGCATTCAGAATTTACTGCCTTCAGTTTTAACATCATTCAAAATATTTACAATAAGCTCCTGACTGACATTTTATCCTATCCAGGGTTAGAAAGTCCAATCAATGAAGGCTTTTTCCTGTCCTTATAGAAACAGCAGGTGGGTTGATGGGCGGGGTCCCTACCTGCTGGGAGGCTGGGACAGGCTGTACCACAGGAGCCTGGGCTGATGATGATGTCCGTAGTGTTGCCACACCAGTGGGGGGGTCTGACGCTGCTTCTGAGTTCTGCATGCTGGAATTCATAGAGGGAAAATAAATATGAGACAATTAACTAATCTGGAACAAAACTTTCATAGAACATTCAAAGGTAATATTAAGATTTAAAACTAGAGGTTCAGGGTGCTGTGGTGGTGCAAGAATAAAGCACAACCAATGTATAGAGGCCTTAGTCCTCAACACGGCTCTCACAGGTTTGAGTCCCAGCCTGTTGATCTTTGCCACATTTCTTCCCAATCTCTCTTTACCCACTTTCCTGTCTGACCGCCATAAGTAAAGGCCACTGGAGCCAATAAAACCTTTTAAAAAAAAGAATTGCATCAAGAATTGGACAATGTTTAGTTTGATCTGTCCTGCTCACTGGCTGGTCAATCAGAAAATGAAAAATCAAAAAAAAATTTAAGTCATTGAACATATCAGACCCTCTTTGTTGCAATTTTTTAGAAAATAATGTAGCTATTGACTAAAAGTCACCAGACGTTACTAAAGAAAGAAATAACATATGTAAAATAATAACATATGTGATTTGATATCAGCAAAAGAAACCCACAAGCTGGATACTAGCAGTTGCTTAGGTTTTTATTTATGGATTTCTTTTTTGTTTCAGTTTTCTGAACTGTGGTTTGGTTCAGACTTTTGCTGTCTCCAAAACCATTAAAAAAAAGTCACCGGATTAATTTTTAGTCTTTTTTGATCACAGAATCACAAGAGGGGTCCGAATACTGTAAATATAACAACAAAGTCAGTAAGTTGACAGCAAAGGGGAAGTGCAGATGCCACAAGCAGTTTAAAAGGAAAATGTATGTCCTATGACATGTCAAGACATGCCTGTGGTCGATTTCAGCCATAGGAGAAAGACTTTTAGCTGCTAACAGGAAGGCCAACTGGAGAACCTCAAAGGTGATTGGTTTAAACCTTTTAAATTATTCATCTGTCTTGGAAAATGAGGGGATTGGAAATGTTAGCAATCTTTTGAAAATTTCAGTGTTAAGATGATGATCCAGATTTACTAAGAAACAAACAGTGGCTGTTGTTTTTTTTTTTTGCTACTTGTGCTAACTGAGATGCTAAAAACAGTCAATTATAGTAATCATCATTCAAAAGACTTGGCAGAGTGTTTTGGCTATACCAAGTCAAGCTGCGTCACCAAAACTTTCAGTGACCCACTGGATATTGTTTGGTTTTAATCAAAGCAAAAATAGGAGGTCCCAACAGTACTCCACACTATCTACTATCAGAACAGAATCATGTGGAAAAGTTACAGCAGAGGAGCTAAAATTACCAATAGGACTGTGTCATTTCCTGAAGGCCGAACCCACTGCCACCACTTTGCTTTCCACTGGGTCACAATGTGTGCAGCATAGCAAAGGGGAGCTAAAAATGGAGTGACACAAAGGCTCTTTAAAAATCAAAGACACAGAGAGAAAGAGCTGGGGTAAGGCATGCACAAGAATGGTAGTGCAAGGGGGAAGAGAGCCAAGAAAAAAAACAAAACACCAGTTCCCTACTTTCCAAAGAAAAAAAGGGGGGGAAAGATGAAAACGGCAGTGGGGTTTCAGCCCCTGCTAAGGTCCTGACGATATCCAGCATGAGTTTTAAATGAGAGACGTCTCCATGGGCTCCAATAATCCAGCTGATATGAGGAAATTCCTCAATGCTTTGTAAACGCTTGTCGGTTGCTATGGTGAGGACTCCATGACGACCACCATGAGTCAACCCCCCGCCCCTCTGTGCTCACTCCCCATCCTCATCCCTCTTTTATGAAGCTCTTCCACAGGAACTCTTGAGTGTGACCACAAAGAGGGGAAGGGGGAGGAGAGCAGCAATAAGGGTGAGAGATACGGCAGCACAGCTGGGAGGTGGGCTCAACTGATGAGCAAGATGTAGCTTACGGCAGAAATCCTGGGGCTACGAGGATAGTTAGCAGACCAAAGGAAGATTAAAAATCTGTGAAAAGTTACAAGAGACAGCCTGATCTCAACATCTGCGTAACTTTGTTATTTCAGTTTCCAGTAAGCCATCTCTGAGAAGCCCCACTTCAATAATAGCTAAGCCAACACATAAACAAGAGAGTAAAGAACCAATTTTAAGTTATTTGACGAGGAACATTTTGTCCATTAAGCATTTTATAAACACAATAAATATGGAGTGGGGACTCAAAATGTTTACAAAGCAAAAACACCCTTAAAAAAAGCCTAAGGAAGTTTAGCTCAATGCTACTGACAATAAAACACAAGACTTCCCCCAGGAAACAGTGTTTATGTGTTGGTAAATGTCAAAAATTACAAATATATAGACGTGCCCAAGCAGGCATCATTATTTGGAAATAACGTGTGAGGCCAATGGGTAGGTACAAGGACGGCACAATTGGTGTGCACTCCCTTGTTCAATTTGTCATTTATAAACCTAACTTAATCAGTCTTTACTGTTACTGGCTGGTGCATAAAAAACACCAGCCAGTAAATAAGCAAATGATTTAAAATAAACAAATGATGCATAGCCTGGTGGGGGTGGCAAGTAAAGCCTGGTGGACCGCCAGACTTATAACACACTGGGTGAAACCCTGTAAAGCTTGCATGTGTGTTTGTCATATTTTAGATCAGCTTAGAGAGACTATTTGATAAGACTTTCAATTTCAAATAACAAACCAGTTAGTCGACAGGATTCATAAGCTGTGAGACAAATAAAAGAACCCAAACCATGCTCTGCAAAATAAAAAAAACTTGCTTAGAACAACAAAATCATGATTCCAAAAAGGAAGTGGAAATAAATACGAATAGCTCTGAAGAAAAATGCTGAGCTCACACAGAAAAACATCTGCTTGGGTGGATCATTTCAGGAAAATATGGTCATTATTCATTCACACAATCATCACATGCGTTCACTAGGAGATGTAGGAATTTCAGATCACTGGCTTAACACTGCATCATGATACAAATTAAGGAATAGCACTTTTTATATAAACCTGATTATTCTTTACTGAATAATCAGGTTTAGTATTGTCTAAGGGAAAGTTTAGTAATTTTAGTCAACATAACTTAAATGAAAGAGATTCTGTGTAATAATAATATATCCATTCAAATTATCATCTCAGGAGAAGGTAAAAGTCATATTACATGGATTAGATTCAATTAAATACAGTCTAATCAGTAAGAAACCCAAACAATATTTTTTCTCTTTAATAAGCTCATCGTTCTTAGGCGCAAAAATGCCATAGAGAAAACTTTTCAGTGTGGAAGTCATTTCTGAGTGAAGAGGACTGAGTTAGCCTTTCGTTCATGAGACAAAAAGTCAACAAGCCTTTCAAAAATGGTGTCACAGAATTCAAAAAAGACTTAGAAACTTCTAGGAAGAAGTGACATTGGGAGGGAAATATCAGCAGGTAACAGACAGCAGAATCTAACAGCAATGACATGAAACATGCTGAATTACAATGTGTTGGCAATCTTTTGTAAGTTTCACATCTAAGGTATGACTCTTCATTCTCCTTAAGGAAAAAACAAAGAGTAGCAGTTAATAATGCTAACCACCCCAACAATAACAACAAACAATAGCATAATATGATATAGACAACTTAAAATGTCAACTTTAGAGTCCCAGCGTGGGTCAGCTGGTAGAGCAGATGCCTCTTTTAGAGGTTACAGTCCTCAGCGCAGCTTTCTAGAGTTCAACTCCACGCCCCGGGGGATTTACTGCACGTCTTCACCTTTTTCCTTCTGCCTCATTCCTCGTCAGCTAAGTGGGGAGTAAAAGCAAAAAACGCCTGAAAATCTTAAAGGAAGAAATAATAATAATCAACTTGTATAGGCAATAATATGCAATATATATATATATTTTTTTTATATATATATATATTTTTTGGTTTTGATACAACCATAGAATCTAGTGGAACTGCTTTGTGACACTCATGGTCACGTATTCACCTTCTTCCATCTGCCTCGTTCCAAAATTTACATACACATGCGATAATGTCCAGTAATGGGAGTTGATAACCATCGCTGCAACCAACTGTTCTGGTTGTGATGTCTTGAATAATACTTGAATAAGTAAATTAACTTTTAAAAATTGACTGAAAAATCTCCTTGACTTGTGTCTCTGCTTGTTAGCAAGGGTGATGATGGATCCCTAAATCACTGATTTATAGAGACAATACTCCTATAACCTGGAGGATTTTAGATTTCCAGTGAGGAGAATGAGAGCTTACAAAGTCAAATTTAATAGTTTTGAGAAATATAATTTTACATTCATCCAGAAAAAAGAAATGAGTAATTTGTTATTTACAGTTTTGATAAAGAAACTGAAAAAAATCTCAAGTAAAAGGTCAGAGTAATACAGAACTGGTGATTATAAATCAGTCACAAAAATCTTTGATAGATGCATCTTGATTTACTGGTGAATCTTGAAAACAGTAGAGTATGAAAACCAGTGCATTATCCTTTAGTTTGGAAATATAACTTTCCTCAGTTCTAGAGAGCAATTACTTTTAATAATGTGGTTTTCTTGGGACACTATTGTACCACCAGTGACATATTCAATGCGATGTTACAAAGATAATGATCTGTCTACTTGACTAACACTAAGTCAACAAGACCTGTGTTGAAATGTAAATGTTCCTAATATTTAAAATAGATAGCTCTTAAAAGTTTCCCAGGGAATAGATAACAAAAGCAATCCCTGTAAACGGGTTCTCGTATTTTACAAAATAGTTTCACTCCTAACTTGTATGCCTGAGAACAACATAAACAAGTGTACACTTAAAAGGCTCCTGCAACTTTCAAGTATCACTGAAGTCTGGTATTTTGGACCCAATGTATGAGCTAAGCTATAAATACATGGCAGCAATCCTATAATTTTTTTCTGTAACTTGTCTTTTTCACCAGAGGAAGTGACACAACCCTAGGGGGCAATTTATGTCATTAAAGAGTGGGTGGCAATGTGTCATGATGGTACAGAACAAACTAGAACTGGGTGCTGTGACCTGTATGTTCTCATCCTGTAAAGTCAAACTTTAAATAAGTTGGCTGAAGTGTGCCAAATCATTGAGTTAAAGAATGGGGCCTTAGAGGAGTCCTTCTGCTTCATGTCTGGATAAGGTTAAAAGTCACACAAATTCCCTACCAGCAGCTCAGAAAGGCACAAAGGTAGAACACAGCGTGAGGCACATTACACTGCTGCAAAAACCAATATTAAGGAAAGTCTGCTGTTAAGAGCCAGTCTTTTCTGAGTCCAACACAAAGACAACTTCATCCAGAAAGTCTGTTTTGAAGTTAAGTCTTTGAGCCTGATTTTATGCAAGTAAATTTCTGAAGAGCACTTAGCACCATCACAACAGCTCCTCCACTGAAAAAAATATGCAAGTTTCACAAGCTGCACTGAAACAACACAAGACTTTATAACAAACAGAAAGTCTAAGTAATTACACAGTTCATCATATCAACAGCAAAGACAAAATCTAAGGCTGTGCCACTAATATATCAAACGGAAACAGCGCTCAATCGCTGAAAAACACATACAGATGTTCAATTAAAAGCAGGAGCCCACAGTCTTGGCTCGTGTTTGCACCGGCCCACATTGTTTGCAGAGCAACAACGGTTGCTAGTGGCAACACCGTCCACTCCCGTTTCCAGGAGCCTGTTGCTACGCAACCAACAGAATACTTCCCAAACTAAACAATGCCATCCCCCCACCTGATTCCTCCATCTCACGCTAAGTAGAAACTTACAACAATAAATACTATGTAAGCTGTTAATTTCAGACAGCAGGGGGGCCTCAGGGCAGAGTTATTTTAGTGCTGAAGCCACATAGAAATGTACAGACTTGATACTCGCTGTGAATGTTTTTGCTATGGCTTGATAAAGTTTGTTACTTTGTAACCACTAAGTGGCCAAAAGAAGGAACAATGTTTGAGTCATAAAGAGAACGATGGCTTTTTTTCTAGAAACTTTATACCTCCAACATTGAAAAAAATAAACACACAAGTCCAGCAGAAGGTTTTCCAAAGATTCCTGGTCAGATGAGACAATAAACAACTCAGCAACTGTTTGTTTTTTTTCCAACTCAGTGAAAACTCATTTCAAACTAAAGCAACACTTTAAAAGAGGATATGAGGAAGGCAAATATCTCCATTAGCTTTACTCTTCATCAAAAGCAACAGATTTCATTAAAATGTAACATTTGTTTTACACCTTTAAATCTATTTTTAAAGTTATTTATGTTTAAAAAACATTTTGATCATGCATGTTCTTGAGGGAAAAATCAAATCTGATGCACACATGCTCACACAAAGAGCAAATTAAGATATGAGGGATTTCCACAGCAGAAGCCACTCTTCAAGCTTGTCTCATTAATTCATGGCTAATCCAATCAAAGCAGCTCTCGGTGTCTGCAGATGGCAGAGCTGGGGGGGTTAACAGAGAAAAGAGGAACCGACCACTGCCTCTGATCCAAGAATACTCCTCCCCTCCCCACCTCTGGTCATCAGCACAACCTGTCCACTCTGTCACTGTGTGCACTGCAGACCTGACAGCCACGGAGAGAGAGAAAGATCAAACTGCTGCCATGGAGATTGTATGTTCGCCACCTCCTCCCCCACACCATACCTCATCTAACCCTTTCCAAATTTCCACTGCCACCTACCTTTATCTACCCCTTACCCTCATCCTTACAATTTGGCATCTTAAGATCTGAGGCTGATCTAATAAAATTACACAATTTGAGTCTTGAACGTAAACCAGAAAAATTAACCAACAGAAAACGAGGAGGGAAGAGATGAAGACAACCAGCGACGCTATCAGATTATATTAATGCGTGGGCATTCCTCTCCATCACACTTATTTGTCTGATGTCAAGCTACAATAATGACACACTAGAATTATATAGAGAAATCGGCTGGTGACCGGAACTGGCTAATTTCCCGCTTGACTGGCCCTGATCGCTGATCACACCCGTCAGAAAGTAAAAACTGGAGCTGGCCCTCGCAACACACTGATGTGGAAGTTATTACTGAGTAAACAAGGCCAAGTTAGCGACATTCAGTCTCAGTGGAGCGATTAAAGATTAAGTTAGAAATTTACGTTACAGAAAGTTATACAAATTACAGCAAATCGTTTTAAAGAGTCTGATTTGTATGATGGAGTTAAAAGAAATGGTCATGATATTACAAGAATAAAGCCAGAATATTATAAGAAAAAAGTTTTATTAGAACAAAGTCAAAATATTGCGAGAAGTTGTACAATAAAGTCAGAATGACAGGAGAATAGCAAGTCATAATATTGCCAGAATAAAAATCAGTGTTAAGATAATAAAGTCGTATGACAATCGAAATAAGATTGAAGTTGTAATTATAGAGAGTCATAACATTACTAGAATAAAGCTGTAATAATGCAAGAATAAATTCAGAGTATTACCACAATAAAATGGTAATATAAAAAAATTAAGTAGTAAATTTGTGGTAACTCTTAGATGAAAAAATATTTACAAATAAAATGATCAATGTTGAGTATCTTGTTGACTTATACTTTTGTATTGATTTTACAAATAAAGAAAGATGTAATCTTTAAACAGATTAGCATCAAATTATTATCAGTAGAAGTATTTTAAAAAGATTGAGCAAATAACTGAAGGAAAGAAGGGAGTAAAAGTTTACAGACTTGAAGAGCTGGCCACATCAAAACTTAACTCCATCAAGGTTTTCTTTTTCATTTTATTAAATTTTTTTCTGCTAATGTTATGACCTTATTCTAGCAATTACAACAAAAAATTATTAGCCTGGCCTTAAAGCTTTTGGCTGAATAAAAACAAATTGTGCAGCATTTTTAACCTGGAAACACATTTTACAAAAATTACCTTAGATTCTAGTAACTGTTGCTTTTGTCTTCTCTGGTAAACCTAAGATATGCATCATATTGCACTTAAGGAGTCAACTTTGTTGGCAAGGATTAAATGCAGAAAGGCATGGCTCAGTTATCACTCCACTGAAGTTACAGCATGCCTTTAAAGGAAGTACTTGACAATAAGCCATCAGTGCTTTGAATCTGAGACAGATCCAAGTATCTCTTCTTTGCGCTCACATCTTACCGTCAGACTCAGAGTTAAGTACTTGATGCTTATCAAATGTACACAGAGCCTGTGGCAGATACAGATACACATGGCCTACACGTTTATTTCCACAATACTTGCTGTAGGTAAATCCTAGCTGCCAGAAATTCACTACAATCTTATTAATTTCTTTTCTTCACAATGGCTCAATTTCCAGCAAAACTACAATGGTACAAAATATTGAATCAAAAGAAATTGAGCACATTCAGAATATCTTTTCATTTTGTTTTTTTTAAACTCCATCCCAGGTTACACACACCCTCATGTGAAAAGCTGGAAGTGTTTCATCAAATGACTAATTCTGAATGTGCTTTTTTCATATAAAAACAAACTATAATCCTAAATAAACATAAGCTTTGAAAAAGCATAATCCAATTCATCTCTGTTTTAATAAGAACTGTCATGAACAGACTCCAGGACACCATTTCAAAAAGCTAATGGATTTTCAATGGTTTACAGTCTTACATCCAAACTAACTGCCTGCAAATCTGCTTGACTTTGTGCTATTCAACAAAAATCTCAAAGCAGATCCACCCAATCCTCTAAAGAAGAAGTGAACATATGTTTAGTTCTCAAAGCAGTAATAATAAATATATATCAATAAAATATCTTAAATGTGTGTAATGTCAACATTGACAAAACAAAATATGAAACACACTTAGCCCTGTTAGACTGGACAGAGACCATCTGTGAAAAAAATTTCTATGTTTTTCCACCAATTATTTATCTAAACTTTGACTGGGCCATTCTAAGAGTTTACTATGCTTGATCCAAATCATTCAGTTGTAACTTTGGCTACATGTTTAGCATTACCGGGCTCAGAACCATCAACAAGTCTTTAACGGAATTTTAAAAGTTTTTGTTCCATAATTACCTTTAATTTAGAAGCTTTCAGCTCTTGACCAATGAAAACAAAAGCCAGATGTTGCTTTTTGATCCAGAAACAGGATACAACTATGACAGAGTCTCTATTACTATGCAAAAACATATTCTAAAGTAATAAATACCTCCCAGAAGAACACAATACAACTCACATTTAGACACAAGAACAGAAAATTGTTAAAAATCAACACTAAAGAAGGTAAATTCAGCTCCACATTTAGGCTGAAACAAAGTTGTTTCTTCTGTATCTCACGGCTTAAAAGGTTTAATGTGAAACACTGAACAGGAAATCTACCACCTCAAATTCATTCTTTACTAACAGCCAAAAGAATCATCTACGGCCTGCTTGGAAGTTTAAGGCAGGTTCACATAAGCAGACCTTCTTTATTACCAAATTGCTATCTCTTAAGTAGCCTCTAATTCAACAAAACAAAGGAAAAGTGGGAGCACTGCAGCTATCTGCCTGAACTCAGGGGGTGGGTGGGTCATTGTAATGCAAATCTTGGTGCCTTGTCTTCAGTTTGTGGCAGGAAATTTAATTACCAGTTGTGTGGCCACGGAACAAGCAGATGTAACGCAAGGTATGTAGCCAACGCATACGCTCAGACAGAGAGTACAGACTGAAAAACATTTCATTTCACAACAAGCCTCAGCTTGTTACCGCTACACCAGGGCGAATCAGTGACTGCACTTTCTGAGGGAACAACAAGAGTTGTTTCTCCGTTTCCTAGCAGCAAAAACCTTCATTTTCCAAAATCTTTTCAGACAAACTTAAAGCAAGAGAGTCAGTTTTGCTATCAACAGATAATATTACATCACTTAACAGACCAGTGAGTTGTGGAAAGTATGAACCTGTAACACTTCAAATGCATTAATGGCACTATTAATTTCTGCTTAACAAGCCCCCGCGAGGCATTCTCCTCTCAGCCCTTCAGTTTCGCTCTGTGATTTCCTGACATGCCACAACTCGAGTTCTGCAATAAACCATTAAAATGGTCTTAAAATATGACAAAGATGTGAGCAAAAATAGCCAAGGAGCTCACGTTCCAAAGCAAGTTCAGCTCTATCTGACACACAACACTCACCAGATGTGTGTGTGTGTGTGTGTGTGTGTGTGTGTGTGTGTGTGTGTGTGTATGTATATATATATATATATATATATATATATATATATATATATATATAACGGTTTGGAAAACAGCTACATTTTTCTAGTTTCATTTTTCCAGCTGTTTGAAGCATAGAAAAACTAATAACCATTCTCACTTGCTGCTATGCACTGCTGCTCAGCTGGATGAAAGAAGGCACCAACACTTTTTTCAGGCTATTTTAGAAATTCAGCTGTCTGGAAATGTTTTTCTGTGTTTGTTTTTTTTTATCCAACTGGTTCATAAAGATTATGAACCAGTTAGAATAATTGTTCCTTACATTAAGTCAAACATTTGTTTTTAATGTTTATGTCAGTACCATAATAACCTGAAACAGTGGTATTTACTCAAGGTTATGAATCCGTACAAATCAAACATTTTATGTATAATCTAAGTGAATGGTTTCATCAAGATAGCTAAAAACATCATCGGGAAACACTGACATCATACACATATGAATGCAGACAAAAAATTCATACACACATTGACTAAAAGCTGTGTTAGGTCACCCACTGCCCAGGAGATCTCTGCAGCTGTTCTGCTGCTTACTGACTGCACACATAGGGATCCATTAAACATGTCAGATGCAAAATGACTAAGAGTTGATAATGGAATACAATAATCCATCAAAATACTTTGTGGAACACAGGGCAGAAACTCTTTATTGCTAAGTTACAAACCAGCGTTGTGCTTAGACCTAAAATAGGTTATTCCTCAAATTTCAAAAGCTAGGACGTGACCTAACACAGAAAGTTAGAAACAACAATCTCCTTAATTACTTCTGCTCCGTTCCATCAAGTGCTTTCTACATACATACCTTTTCTCAGACCTGCCTCTGCAAACTGAAGGTATGCAGTGCAGCCACAAGGAGGGAGATAAAATATACCTGATGAGGACATTTCACTCCCTGGCCCTCTCTGACCCCTTTTCTTTCCATGCCTTCTGTGTTTTTGTGTATCAAGTTGCCATGTAAACATAACAGTGTCACGCTTAGACGGGGAGGTGGGGTGGGTGGAGGTTTCGCAGTTTCAGCAGAGTCATCACTTTGATATCACGGTTATGATTTGGTGTTATTGCTGCTGGGAGGAATGTCTGACTAATCAAAGTTTCTCACTTCAAAACAAAGCTTTAAATTTCTTCAGAGTTTAAAGGAGTTGAACTATGTAGCTGAAAGAATCCCAAACATATGCAGTATTTTCAAATTTCAAGACATTAACTTTGATCTATATAATTATATAAAGAATAACTGAATTAATTTTACATAAAAGAAAACAGATTTGATCTGATATTTTATACCTAAAGATGAATTGAGGGAAATGGAACATATAAATGAAAGTCAGATTTATACTGTAAATACCAAAATGCATAAAATTCATATCGGTTTTTAAGGCAAAAATCAAAAATAGAAACTTGAAGTTGATTCCAAATGTTTGATCTGTAGTCCAAGTCATCCAAGACCCTTTCTGTGGTTCAATATGTAAGTGCAAATATTCAAAAAAGGATGTTTATTAGAAACATGTTGAAAGAACAGAGATGTACTGAGAAATCATCTGGTAGCAACAATCTGTCTTTCAATGTAATATTGTCCTGCCCTGATCCAAACTAAAGCGCCAGTCTCCAGCTCCAGCTTTCAATGGAATTGAAATTAACACTGTTTGGTGTGTAAGGTGTTACTGAGTGAAGAATAAAGAAGAATCAGCTATTTTAAGTGTTGTTGAAGGACAAATAGGGTAAAAAGCCTCCAGAACTGTATTATGTAGAGAGCCGTGTCGGCTCACCATTCAGACTGATACAACAGGGAGTTAGATGTCAACAGAAAGCTGATTGAATTACAGGAAATTTCCTCAGGTGTATCTTTTTTAGAGTCTCGTTTTGTCTGTCATGTGACATGCTGGAGCTGGAAATGCTTTATTTTGGAAATCACACAATTCAGATAAGAATCTAATATCTTTCTCTCTAATATCTAATTTCTTTCCTTGAAATATAGTAATAGACAAATCCTGTTTAATTGCAGAGTTGGGTAATGCTGATTGCTGTCTCACACACAGTGTGACATCATTCCTTGCCCAAACATTGAGGAATTTATAAATGATTGATCACAGAAAAATACCTGAGGTGTAAAACACAATATGATGATTATTAGATGCTGTAACTTGAAGAAACAGCCAATACCAATGTGCATTGCACAACAGGGAATAACTGTGGTATATTTTTTTACCATTCATCTGATTTTGCCGGAGTGAATCTCACTTTGGCTCCTGTAGAGCTACAATAAATGAATGTAACAACAGTAAACGTCATACTAAATCTGAACCTTTTTCCTCTCAAACATTAAGTTGAATATCAGTGTTATTTATTTTAAAGGAAACACATGGATTATCTTATGGCTTTGATTTATTTAATTTTTTACAATTTCAGATTTGTAAAAAAACAACAAAAAGTAAAACTCAATTATAAAACTCTATTATAATTTTTTTTGTGAAGGAGACATGATATTTTTTACTTTAACTTAGTTTTTAGTTGTTCAGAGTCTTCTTTTCCACAATCAGTAATATTTTACAGTATTTGGAGACTTTCAGTAATGCAGAGACCTCTGTAAATATTGCCAGTTAGAGAGAAACTATTGTACTTTTCCAATCGACTTTTTTGTTAAAACTTAATATTCTTTCATTTTATTCAGAAAGTTGAGAAAACATTTTCTATTTATAGATTTCATAAAATCAACTTAAAAAATAAAAGAAGAAGAATCTGTGATTGGAAACTATCAACAAAATATTTGCTCACTGCATATACCAAACAATCATTTTCACTTTAACAGCATAAAATACGTACAAGTAAGAACCTGGTGGGATGTTTTTTGTTAACAGAAATAATGTACCTCCTGAGACAAAATCCTAAAAGGATAAGAAGTATTTATATATATAATTTGTTGTCAAAAGATGCTATAAAATGGATGATAGGGTAACTAAGAATCACAAGGGATGAACTTTATCTAACGTTTCTCTTTAAAGTTATGGCGGAGATTCAGATGGGTTTTCTGATCTGCAAATGGACAAAATAGCTGGCAGTTGAACAAAGAGAAATGTGTAGCTCTACAACTTGCCTATTAACAACTACTTTGCTCTAAAGAGTTTATTTAATAAGAGTAATTTGTGAAAGAGGCAAGTCTAAAGATAACTCCAATCACTTAATATTAAGTAAATGGTCAGGTGATGCCTGTAAATTAATAAAATGACTTTAAACGCCACACTAGAATAAGACTAATATTTAAGAATCTCCATGCAGTGGCACCACCTAGCTGTAACAACACATCGTGTTATTAAAGTTAGGCCTGAAATACTGACAGCAACCTAACTTTGTTACATTTTGATTAATCTTATTATGTAAAATTGATAATTAAAGTCAATTTCAATTTGATGGAAATCAACTAAAATACTCAATTTAATGAGACTCTAACGTCGCTAGAAAAAAAAAGTTTAAACACATGAGAGCTCGGTTTTCTGTTTGATGTTTAATTAATTGAAAGAAAGAAACTGCGCCGTGAACGTTACATTGAATAAGTTTGGAAGTAGCGGACGTTGGAAACAGTTGTAGCAGCAGAAGCAGCGGTGCTAACGCTAGCTAGCTACTCTTCCACCTGTTTAAACGGCCCAAAAAAACGACGCTCCAACGGCCGAACTTTAACCGTGTCGTCTCCACGAAACCCCCATAACAAACCCGAACAACTCCACCCACGTTGAAACTCACAAGTGCAGTTGCTCTCATGTCGGTGAACGGAATTAGCATTAGCCGTACTTTACTATACGTTCATCCATCCATCCTGTTGGAACTGAGCTGAAGGAGCGTTCACGTCTCGGTTTCCACTGAACAACGTAAGTAGCAACAAGTGTAAAGTGATGAATTAGTTCGGATTTGTAGCCACAAATAATCTATTTTGAAAGCAAGCTGTTGTAGAAGTTGGGAACAGCTCCAGAGCGAACATTAGAAGCGAAATGTTATCGTTTCACGGAAGGGAAAGAAAAGCTGTTCGCAACTTGGGGCGGATGCCAGAAAGAGGAGAAAGTTACATTCAGGAAGACGCGTTCGAGAACATACATTTCTTTCTCCCTTTAAGCGAAATCACTCTCGAAATTTTATAAACATAAAATCACCTTTGCCTTGAGAAAAGTTCTGCTCTCTTTCCCTCTCTCCAACTCACTCGGTGACTTCCAGATGGTGCTGCTGCTGTTGCTGAGTGTTGCGCCCGTTGGTAAGTAACTGTCTCCACGGCTACAGTCACTATAGCGCGGCGGGGTCTCAAGGCAACTGTTGCTACCCTCCAACGCCTACGTCAGGGGCCTCACTATGGGAGGGAGGGGCTAGAGGAAAAGAACGCTCCGCCCAGGTGTAGCGGGCTGTTAGTTTAAATTAGGCCGCTAGGAGGTGCTGTGGGCGAGGAAAAATCTTATTTTGTTGGGTTACATCTTCCGTTGGTGATTTTGTCAACTACATGAGCTTCTAAATAAATTACAATATCAGTGTACAAGTTATTTCAGCAATTCAGTTCAAGTCGGTAAAACTTGGATATTTTATAAATTCAATGTTCGGCAGTAAGTAGCTACATGTACTTTACCAGTTAAAAAATAATTTGGTAGTAGTTTTACTACATCCTACTTTTTATTTGTATTTGAGTAATATTATTATGAAGTGTCAAATTTCTGGCTCTAACCAAAAATGCAACAAGCTTGGCTGTAAAATGTTATTTTATATTTACTAATGAAGCTAGTGAAAACTTTATATTCTGTCTTTATATTCTGTCTTTATATTCTATCTTTGTCAGAGATAAGCAAAAGTACAGTACCCATTCTTTCCCTTCTTAAAATGTTATTTACTTCATTATTTTGAAAAATGCAGTCAAATTTTACTAATGTCTTGCCAGTAATATTAACAAAATAATATGTTACACGTGATCTCCTACAAGCTACATAGTAGTCTCTTACATAAGTAAAGGTTCTGGTTATTCTACCCACTGTGTGTAACTAAGAAAAACATATTTTAACCAAAAATATATTATCTTTATATTTAATCTTTGTCAGGGAAAAGCAAATATAGAATACCTAATGTTTCCCTTTAAAAATTTCATTCACTTCACTGTTTTTAAAATGTATTAAATTCTTACTAATGCCATAATGATAACACAAAAACATATTACGCATGGTATGTAGATGTTATATTATATTTTACGTAGTAGTATCAGAAAAGGAGATTTATTAGAAAGGCTTTATAGCTGTTCCAAAAGTTGTATATCTCATGTAATAAAAAAATACTAAAATATTTAGTGACAAAGTATTACATGTCCACGACTGCAGGGTGATGCAGTTGTTTTGCAGCAAGAAGGTCCTGGATCTGATGAATTGTGCTTGAGGGCTGCACAAAATAATTTAGAGGGCCCCAAGTGCCCCCTGAGTTGTACTTTGGATACCCCTGATTTAAAAGCTGCCACATTTACAGTTTTTCTGCATTAATACTGCATATATATTTAAAACATCTGTCTCTGACAAGGAAATAGCACGATTAGAGTTGCTAAATTATATGCTTAATTTTACAGCATTTCAATAAAGTATTCACACTCCTTAAATCTTTGAGTTTGTTGCCTCACAACCACAAACACTGAAGTGTGCAAGGAAGACACAAACTTCATCACCGCACAATTATGCACTATACTTTGTGCTGATTTGTCAACAAAATCTCAATTAAAGTACATTTATTGTTTTTGACTGTACTCTATTTACGTGAGCATGTGTACTTTTGTGTAAAAAATACAGTTTTGTATAAATTGTTCATAAAATATTGTAAAATTAACACACATGTCACAAAAGCTAGCTAAAATCATACATTTGTTCCAAATTGAAAAGTATTTTTCTATTATGAAATAAATAT